>QFEN01001435.1:0-30648 GCA_003316125.1 Auricularia polytricha
ATGCTAGTTCTCGTGATTTTGTACTATATATTGTAATGTATGGCCTTCTACTTTCCTCACGGGTTCACTGATATGATGTTGTTCGTGTCAGGTTGACATTTTTTTTGCAGACCAGTGCTCCCATACATACACCCCTCGCTCATCTACCCAACGTACGCGATCCCTTTCTTGTGCTTATGTGCACTACTTCATTAATCTCACGATTGCAGTCTGACCCAGCTCATCCTGCTGCCGTGCGTTGGAACCCAGCGATATTGGCAAGGCCAACCTCGAGAGGCGGTGGATGGACCGAATTTTCGACTATCAGACGCGCCGGAACCTATCGCAATCAGCCTGCCGACATGCGGAGGCAACACCACGACGCAGGACTTCAGTCATTGCCTCAGGACGGCCTCTACACCCATGGAAGACCCGCACCAGATTTCCCCGGCCCACCAACACTGTCTATCATAGCTGTTCCCCCTACATCTCGGAGACCTTCTCCTGTATCAAGCTCGCGGCTACCTGACTTACCATCTTACACCTGCGAAACCCCTACCCCTTCTTTCGACACGGATACAGTTCTCCCCGTTCGCAACCATGAATCTGGTGATTTCCCCCTTGAAACGGGGCTTGAAAACCTCACGGAATATATCACCAAAGACGGGGACTATCCTGTTGCTCGTGGCGGGTTTGGCGAGATTTGGAAATGTTCCTATCACATAAACGAGATATCAATCAAAGTTCGTTTACTGTGTTGTGGCTGTCCATCTGTCTAAAATTGACATTTGTGCAGGTCGCAGTGAAAGCATTGCAGGTGTACGCTGCTGATCAACTTGGTCCAGCGAAGACGAAGAAGATCAAGGCCAGTGTCTTGACGAAAGATTGCATGTAATATAACTTACGCCAGACGTCGCTACCTCGCAGAGGATCATGCGTGAACTCAGAATATGTGCCAAGCTCGAGCACAAAAACACCCTGCCCGTTTATGGCTATACATATGGCCTCGGCCCATTTATAGCCATAGTTAGTCCTTGGGCTGAGAATGGAAACCTGACGACCTATTTGGAGCTTGAGGGTACAGATCTTACTCTCATTAGACGATTTGAGATCGTAAGCCATCACTCGTATTTCGTGGAGACTACAGACTGATGGCAATCTCAGCTCAGGGATGTCATAGCTGGTCTGCGATATCGTATGTCCTAATGAGTTTAATTCTGGAACTGGTGTCATAACTATCCCTTGCAGTTCACGAAAACAGCGTCATCCATGGCGACTTCACTGGCGTGAGTTTGAACATTATCGTTAGTTTCAGCTTGATTAAGATGTGATTTTCAGCCTAATGTGCTCATCCATGGCGATGGTACTGCGTGTGTTGCCGACTTCGGTCTCTCCTTGATGTATTCAAAGGTTATAAGTGCCTCTCAGGCTTCCTGGATATCTACGCTCAAAGGCAACGTACGATGGATGGCTCCCGAGCTCCTCGCACCAGAGCGGGAGGATGGATGTCCAGCACGGCCGAGCAAGCAGAGCGACATATATTCATTCGGCGGTATTATGTTACAGGTAGGTTCAGGGTAATTTCAACCTCTAGATGAAATCATCAGCTCTGCTTTTAGGTCCTC
This sequence comes from Auricularia polytricha, assembly GCA_003316125.1. Taxonomy (NCBI): domain Eukaryota; kingdom Fungi; phylum Basidiomycota; class Agaricomycetes; order Auriculariales; family Auriculariaceae; genus Auricularia; species Auricularia polytricha. The sequence goes on from QFEN01001435.1 coordinate 1,605, forward strand.
ACCAACAATACTCCCTATTATTACCTCCGGAATGATGCCGCCATCATCTGGGCTATGCAGAAGTCAGAGACGCCTTCCCGATCTCGTTATCTTCCGCTCCCTGAAAAATACTGGGAGTTTATCGAGCGGTGTTGGTCTACTGATCCCCGGGACCGTCCATCAACGGATGAGTGATCAGGAATGAATATTATAAGCTGTCCTGATCTCCTTGATTCTTGAACTGTTTTGTATATAATCACCTGTTTACGGTGCAATCACATCCACAACATAAGCAAGGCATGGTATGCTACTGTACAGTAAATGTAGGCTCATCCCGTACTTCTCTACGTTGCTGTAGTGCCGCACTCGCACTCGAATTCGTAATGAAATTCCTGACCCAACACGACCGGATCTCGATAGATTATAGTTGTCAGAAGATTGAAGTAGACGTCATTCAGCGATGATGTCTACCGCTGGACTCCATGCCCAGTAAATGTTGGTCTGTAGCACCAATTCATACGGCCATGCTCATCAGAGTTCCCTCGTATTTAATTTCAGGTGTGGAATGCCGTAGATGCAAACGGTATCGAATTGATTCGTGGAAATTCATGGATACGGCTGTCATTTTGCACAACAACGGATGCAATCATCGAGGGTTTCACTACTTAGCCGTAGCAGTACGCCGTCGGCGTGTCAGGTATAGATTACGCTGCATATCAATATGTAGTACATCGAATCGCTGATCGGAAGTTAGCTGAGCTGGGCACCATCAAGGCTGTGTCCGCCATTGTACCCGATACGGTGTCTCTGCAAGCCTTAGGCCGCGTTGACGAGCCACAGTGTGAAAAGCGCCATGATGACACATGCACTGCCAGTGGTCGCGAGGGTGATGATAGGTGCGGACGTGAATTCCTAATAAGAGGGTGTGGGCATGGAATACACCATGCTGCAGAAGAACAGGATTAACTGCAACTTGAAAGAGCCAACACGCGCCATGACCTCAACAGCAAACAAAATGCCATGGGGAACCTATAAAATGAAGAGAGGCGGAATTGACTGCGTCTTGAGATGATGGCCGCGACTGCGCAGTCCCGCGTTGACAAGAAAGTAAAATCACATTATGAGGGAATCGGACTAATTACAATGACAAACCGCCGGCGACGAAGAAGATGATTGTTGAACTAAGACTTGTAAAAGCAGTGAATCTTGGTATGATAGTACCCGCCTTTGTGAGCGACTCCATGGCTTGTTTTTGGAGGACACTGAGAGGTCCGAGTAGCTAGCAGCAGGCGTAGTGGCAGCATTGATCGCGGCAGTTGCCGCAGCAGTCATTGTCAGCATCTTCAGTTACATTAGTACTAGTACTCTCAAATATTGTCCTCAATTTGACTCCAACTATATCCAATGATATACCACCAAAGCATTAACTCGTATCTCGCTTTTCTCCTTGGAAGTACTGACAGTGATAACCAGAATATCGCCGCGGCCAGTGGTCACCGATCTTGGAGCACTTGAACCACTGGCATCGGCCGTACCGTGAATCACAGTCTTCTTTGATCTATTGTGGAATATGCATCGTGATGGCCTATGTTGTTGAACCATGACTAGGACTCGCTGCCTCACGCATGCCATTAAGTTACTACAGCCGGTGAGTTCTTGCTGGCGATTATGCTGATTGTGGTGCTTTTACATTGCTTTATATTCCAATGTGACAAATCCTTTCCTATATATTACGATATATGACATTATCTTCTGTTCACTGTTCTCTGATCGGCGCCGCAACTATGCCATGAGGTTGCAACACCTTTTATGAGGTTTTAAATTGGGCGCCAATGCACTATTTAAGACTGTTAACCAGTACTCTTTCTTCTCGTCAGAACATAGGCTCTTTCTCAAGCATTGCAGTATATCGTTGTCGTAAGTACACCCCCCTCCCTTAATGATTGATGTCGTCTAAGACTATATTGACAGGGCATGAATCACCCACCCAACATTAACCGTCTTTCAGCGGAACTTCTCCTGAGCATCTTCCGTTTCACAGGGACCCATGGTGGTCCCAAACAACTACCTGGAATCGTCATCTCGTCCCACGTTTGCAAGCATTGGCGATACCTCACTGTCCAAACACAGTCTCTTTGGACTGTCATATCGATTTCCAACACCGAAAAAGATTATACCCACCATGCCCGCGTCTGGCTGACGCGAAGTGGTGTATTACCAGTTGACATAATTGTCCACTGGGACTCGTCATGGGTAGAACGCAAAGCCGAAGAAGCTCTCGGGTTCCGTCCCAGTTACGACACTACTCCATGGGCTTATGACAGTCCAACCTCCAAATACAACAGACGCTTACGCAGGTATGAACGATCATGTGAACTCGAGCGTCAGTCACTCGAGTGTGAGCTCCAAAGCCACGAACACCGTTGGTGCTCCTTCAAATGGAACGCAACTTCGGGCCTCCTGAAAGTCGGGGATACAGACGTGGTAAGTAGAGCGTATTTTGTATCTATCCACAGATCGTGCATTTTCTTATTGCACTGAACCAGCAGACCATAGTGAATACCTTCGATCACATTCCTGACACGCGCTCGATTGATACGGGGCCACGCGACTCAATATGTTCCATGGGCTCGGTTTCAGAATGGTATACGGGGAGGCCACACGACGCAATGTATGGCATGGCAACTTCGGACCTCCTGGGAGTCGGGGATGCAGATGTGGTAAGTAGTGCGTATTTTGTATCTATCCACAGATCGTGCATTTTCTTATTTCGCTGAACCAGCAGACCATAGTGAATACCTTCGATCACATTCCTGACATGCGCTCGATTGATACGGGGCCACGCAACTCACTATCTTCCACGGACTCGGTTTCAGCATTGCATATGGGGAGGCCACACGACGCAATGTATGGCATTGCGTCACTGGATTCTACTGTGCCACTGGATTCTACTGTGCCACTGGATTTCCCTGTGTCGCTGGATTTCCATGTGCCACTGGATTTCCCCGCATCACTGGATCCCACTGTGTCACTGGATCCCACTATGTCACTAGATTCAAATACATCAGTTCATACAAGGAAAAAACAAAAAACCAGCGCGCGTAGGTTCTGGTCGAAATTCCGGGATTTATTGTAGGCAGCACCATGCACGATTGTATCACCTCAATACATTCCTCCTCCCACCGACCGCGTGTATTCACGAGGCCAAGATTCAGTTCAAATGATTGCGTATGTCTTGCTCCAAATTTTCACAATGACTTGGTGTTCCTAATATCAGTGCCCTATGTGCGCTGGCACGTACTATTACTATTTGGTCCTGTTTTGCAAAGGCTTTTGTTTTCAATATGTACAAATAACTACTGTAACATGATCCTCGTGTTTAGAGTTTGTTGTATGACTTAGCTTCCGACGTCTCATACCAACCATGCCCAGCTATGTATCATGGTTCTATTTCGTCTCAACATCATTTGACCGTTCCTCCCATTTGAATAAGACACAGACACTCCACAACTTGTGACTCATCAAATCATAACTGCTAGCTCAGATGTCAGAACTCAGAAAACCCGCCGGCGTCTGATTGATATGACGGCAAAAGAAGGTAGCCAGGGTCTAAGAGTGATGGGAAATGGAAGACATGAGTGTTGGGGCAGGCAGCAACGTGTACGATCGTATCGCCTCAATACATCCCCCCTCCCGCCGACCACGTGTATTCACGAGGCCAAGATGCTGTGTCCATCGCAGCCAGGGCTCGGCCTGTGAGCTGAGGCATGGCGCAACACTTTTGTCTACAACTTTACAGCATGATACCCTCCTGATGAGCCCGAATCTGACGGGGTGGCAGTTCCTCGTCGTCTGCGGAACTAGTATTGCCAGTACTGCTCGGCTCCGTAGCGGGTATTAGGGGTTCATGCAAGGTATCTTACACCTCACAGAACACCTACACGTGTTCGCCTGATGGTGAACCACGCGATTATCATCCACTTATCGCGCACATCTCATCATATCACTGCTGGTTAGAACCGGTGCTAGTGAATAAGTCACTTCCACGTCTTTCACCTCGTCGAAACGGCCAGGCATCACTACTATTTAGACCGCACTATCCGACGTCCGTTCGCACTGCACCCCCCTTGACATCCTACTCGTACTGTGTGCTCTAGTGTGTTATCTATAGTTTTTGCCCCCATTTTCGTTCCTTTGCTTTTTTTGAAGATCTCCCCCATCACTCGTGAGAAACGATGTCTACGACGCCCCCTCCCAAGAAGACCTTTCGCTCTCGTGTCGGAACGGCAATGCGTCGCTCCTCTACAAGCTGGGGTCTGCCAGGGCTGCCAAATCGCTCAGGCTCAACGACTCCCCCTCTTGCCGAGCCTGATTCTGCCTCTTTAGCAGGGTCCACCTCCCCAAAGCTCGAGCGCGAGGGTTCCACCACGTCCCTTACGCAGGTCGACACCACACCTCCTCCTAGTCAAATGACTTCTAGCACCATTCCCGAGTCGCCTGCTCGTGAAGCAGCTGCGCTTGCTAGCGAGTCAGCCCCTCAGGGTCCATCTCCACTCTCAGGGGACAATATCACCGCCGAACCTCCTTCAGATCCAACTCCCCAAGCGCCTGAGGAATCACGTAAGCCTGTTGAAGCAGCCGAACCCGAACCCGAGCCCGCCTTCGTCATTCCCTCCGTCGTGGTTAATTCACCTGAACCTGCGAAGGAGACTCTTCTTGCCCCTGTGTTCACAGCAGAGCCTGAAGAGATGTCTTCTGCCCCATCTGGAGAGCGCGCTCGAGTACCTACTCCTCCTGCCTCGACACAGGCTCCTGATGCCGCCCCAGTTCCTTCTGCGACACCTCCCCCTGCCCCTGCCCCTGCCCCACCCCGTGAACCCACACCTCCAGTTCTAGCTGCTGCACCTCCTCCGGCAGGAGAGGCGGCAGATGCTCCTTCAACAGCAGCCCAGATACCTGCTTCATCATCAGCACCTGCACCCACCGTGACACCGGCACCATCTCGTACACAAGCTTCGACACCCCCAGCGCCTCCATCGGAGATTCCTCGTGCCCCATCGTCTGCTCCACTAACCCCCGCTGCACAGACACCTGGCCCTGTCCTAACTACAGGTTACTTTGACCTCACAGTTCCTCGTACATCATCTCCGTTGGATGAGCATGTGGTTGAAGGCGCAAACGTCTGGGCAGACCACATTTCTACATCTCCACCTCCAGCTCCACCTGCGCCAGCACCAGCACCAGTGCCTGCTCCTGCCCCTGCGCCTACCCCCGAATTTGACCCACTTGCCAATCGCCCAACAGCACCCAAAGCAGCGAAAACCAATTCTCGTCCTCGGGGTTCATCCGTCTCTTCTGCGCAGGTGATGGCTCAGCGACAACCGAGCCGGAAGCCAAGCTCGACCTTCCAGCCTCCTCGCGAGCGGGAGATCGTTGGCACCACGTACACCTGGAGTAATCCGAGCAGTGAATTCAACCAAAGCAAGGGGAGCCTGACGTGCGTGTTTCTAAAGTTACTGTCTCTCTTTGACAATGGTTTGATGAACATTTTAGAATGCCTTCGGAGGACCCGTTCGCAGATCCAGGCCCGCGTGCTCCGAGCTACCATCTCTATCCCCCTCAACAGTCTGCTGAACTTATGTCGCCTATTGTTGACGAGTATGTGTTCTGTGTTCTCTGCATTGACTTTGAAGTAATGGTCGTGTTAGTTCTTTTGACCCTCGATCCCCACGAGACGAAAACATGATAGCTCCTGCTGAGCCAGTGGCGGTACCACTACCCGCTATGCATGAAGTCATGCTTACCCAGTGAGTGTGCATCGATGTCTCACCTCACTGTATCTCACAAATCCTTTCCAGCTCCGTTCGACAAGTCTCTTCAGGCTACACCTCAAGTGACGCAGCCAGTACCGGGTACTTCCAAAGCAGAGACATACCCATAGAAACAAAGTTTGTCCATATCAGTATTCGCACAATGTCATGCATCTAACCCAATCACAGCGAGCGTCGGCCCTTGATCACCCGCCCAAACCGCCCGCCCACGCCTCCCATCATGACCACGTTCCCGCAGCCCAGCCCATCCCAATCCTATCGCTCGCATAACTTCGACGTCAGCCAGCCCACTCCACAGCGCGCCCAGCCTGCTCGTCTCGAGGGAAATGGCTCCGCACATACTTATTCATACGGGTCGGTGTCTAGGCCGTATGCTGGTCGTGGATGGATAGAGCAGGCGCTTCCTCACGGTGCCAAATACTTTGTGAATCCGCGGATCCAGGCTACGACTGATGTTGACCTTCGGAACTTGGCTAAGCTGGAAGCGGTTATGTCGGTTGTGGAAACGGCTGGTAGCGCCCCCGAAGGATGTGAAATGTGGGCCAGAGATGGTCCCACTGTGAAGAGAGGTTGGAGGAGACAGAAGATGGCTGGAGGGCCGGTTATCAGTTGGATAGACCATCGAATCCGCAGAGTGTCGAGCGAAATCCCGAGTATTGATGGGATTATCTTTTCTGGGGAAGATGACAGTCAGTGGTGCTTTTCATATACAGCGAGCTTGCTAACTAAAGATGCAGGACTTGATGACGAGTATAGGTACTGGTCATTCGTGGAGACGCACCCCGCGCATATTTCGTTGCCGCCAAGTGCTCGACAGGAAGCTTTGGATGCTCTTCATTGGTCTTACACAGACCCATTATTGGCACATCCTCAACCGATCCCCCCTCCCTTCAGCCAGGACGAGTGTCACAAGTTGTTGGGGCATCTCAATGGTCCGTCGTCATTTAGTTTCTCTAAGTGATGAATTAATGAATCTCTTGTGCAGACCCGAACCTCCGGTCCACTACGACGCATACACGGATGATCGCCCGTATCTTGCTTCGCGTCGGTATGTATTACTCAAATGATGTTGAGCACCCCCTGATTATGTAACGCTGCAGCTCACTGGCGTCAAATGCACTTCCGACCGTACAAGCCTCTTCCCCGTGATGTCCCCGTGATGCAGCGTCCCAAACGACGCGTCCCTATTGGTCGTATGATTCTCGATGTCATCACTGGTATTCTCTGTCTAGGTATTCCATTTTTCCTCGTCGACCGGTCCAACTACGGCAGTCACCTCGACTTGGAGGGCAACGTCATGGCTAATTCTGGTGGTCCTTTGTTCCTAGCTGGGGCTTGCGCATGTCTAGTGGTGAGCTCCATTCCTCGACATGCATGTTAGGGTTTGGTATCTAACATGATCCAAGGCCGCTGTCATCCTGAGCGCTTCTGTGACGCTCATGACATTACCTGGTCTGAATGGTATCGCACGCATCTCGGGCCTCATCGCCATCATGTGCTCCGTATTGAGCATGTTTACGTCCTTCATTTCTATCATGCGCCATAAAACGGAATTGGCGCATGGGACGCCTACGTCTGGCTCTGAAGGATTTGTACTGCTTACTGTATGCTTATTGTCACTCGCTTCGTGATGAGCCTATGCTGACATACCTTTGTTCTCAGCGCCGAAGTGTCCTCTTATCTCTCCCACTTGTATTCCTAGCCTACTCCGTCGCAGGTTTTATCACCGGGGTTGTCATCTACTCGTTCAATGGAGTGGTGCTCAATGGAACAGCGAATGGCTCTCTGCCACAGGGACATTGATGGCTGCGGCCATTCAAGTTGGATGGCGGTTGGTGTCTTTGGAGGCGTGTTTGTCGCTTCCTTGATGGTTCAACGTCTGCTGAGGCTACTTAAGATTTATTTAGTGTGTATATCAGAATTCTGTATCACGAACCTGTAACGCACTCCTACGATATGTATCACACGAGGTCTGGTTCCTGTCCCTGTCCCTTGACTTTTCGATGAATCTCAGTGATCTCGGTCAGAAACGGCACTATGCCCACGTTCATGATACTCAACTACAAAGCTGACAACGATCTCGATTGATACTGCCGGCGGTGGCTCATTGCGTCCTGTTGGTATTTAAATGATGGAACCTTTGTGAAGGGTTTCACTGTGAGCTGGTAATCATAAAGTGGCGGCTTTGAGAGCCTGCGGTGAATATTCCAGGCTATTTGCAAGCTCATATCTTGGAGTTAGGCATTTGGAAGAGAAGTCCATGCATTGAATATTATATAAATAATTTAGACGACTTATGTTTAAAGATGCTAGTGAAAGATGCTAGTGATGCATATTAACGAAACCAACCCCTCAATCAACAACAACAAGTCCATCGAAACTCCTCCTCCCTAACGCCATCTCCATGAACTCCACAGGAGTGAACGTCTTCTTCACCTTCACTTCCTCCCCGTCCTTAGTCACCTCCTCCCAATCCTCTTCTTCCTCCCCACCCATGAATACTTTCAACAGCGACGGTGAGTACCCGTTCAGCAGCACAACACCCTTCCGCTCGGCAGTCACAGGAGCAGTGACACCTGAGTAACGATCCGCGGTGGACAAATCCCAGTACACGATCTCCGGCATCTCGTACCCTGCCTCCTTGTACGCCTTCTCGATGACATCATGGTTCGTGTCCCACGCCGCCGCCTTCGGTGCAGTCCGGTCTCCAAAGCCGCCACCACCGCCTCTAAATCCACCACCGCGACCGCCGCGGGATCCGCCTCGGTTGCCGAATCCTCCACCATTCCCCTGAGACGCATCGAACTGCATGTCCGTGAACACGAAGATACGCTGTATCATCTGGTCCTGCGGCACAGCGTGCTTCTGGGCGAGCGGGAGCAGGAGGTCGAGAAAGACAGCGTTGAAGTTGGTGTTCATAGACCACTCAGAACGCGACATCTTCCTCACCGTCTCGCCGAGTGAAATAGCGCCTTCGGGATCAAGCACGACCATCTGTGGATTCGCAGAAAAAGTGATGAATGCGTCCTTGAAAGGTGGCTTCGCGAGACGCGCCAAGACGAGGCTGAGGGATAGAGCAGGCCAGATGGGAGATACGTGGGACTGGCGTGGTCCGGCGTAATGGGAATAATTTTCGATGACACCCATGGACCCTGAGACGTCACAGATGGCAATGCAGTTATCTAGCTCCCCAGCCTCGCGCAGACGCTGGAGGAGCGTCGCCCACTGTACCTCTGCCACACGCACTTGCGTCTCCGCGAGCTTACGCTTGTGCTCCTCGATAGCATTGTCTAGAGACTGAGTCCCTTCAACCGGTGAAGTGCGCACGCATGCCGCGGCCTGCATGACCAGATCGTGTGGGAAGAGCGTCGCACCGCTGATCTGCTGTGTTCCTGATTCCACCTCCGTTAGGTAGGAAACAAAGCGGTCAGGATCGTGATTAAAGAAATGCCCCTTGTTGTCGTCCATGCAGACGGATGCAACACGGGAGTACACGATTTCGGACCAGCGATTGGCGGACATGAGGGGCTCTGGGAGGGACTTGAGGCGACGGGAAGGTGATAAAATGTGACAGCGGAGGAAGGAACGCAGGACATGCAACTCCTGAGCACCAGGGGTGAGTGTGATAGGGATTTTGTACAGGAGGGAAGATGTGATTTTAGCATGGTGCAGGAGGATGCAGATAGCGGAGGTGATATTTGTGACCCTGTCATGCGACCCACCAGGAGAGGGCGCCCATTTTGTCGCTAGAGAGAGCGAAAATATAAGTGATACGCGGTCCTTCACTTTCGCATCCGCTGGAAGGGAGGCTAGTTCATCAAGAATCGAGACGTCTTTGACAAGCCGATCTGCAAATAGCCTAGAAACTGCGATATACAAAGCACGATACTTTGGTTGCTTTAGCTTCTCCACAATGCGGACGTGGTTCACGCCGTGGGTCTGAACACGCCTTTCCCTCGACCACACTTCCTGCTCAGCATTAGACTTGAATTTTGGGCGAGAGTTACGAGGCGTATGATTGTGAAGGAACCTGGAGCGCGCAGGAGCAGGATGAAGCTCGTCGACGGTGGCCAAGGCAAGGATGTTGAGGAGGTCTTTCCAGTATCCATGGGACATGTTCACGCGCTTCTTAGTATCTTTACCTTTAACAGGACGGAGGCGAGTGCAGACAGGCTCTACAAGAAGATACAGATTGGAAATAGCAGTGCGAGGGTGATTTTCGAAGAGCCAGCCAAATGCCTTGTAGAAGAGCTCCTTATCGCTCTTCCCATCATGGATGCTCCTAAGCGACCATATGAGTCGGAGGGTGAGAGCTGGGTCTTCAGCCCAAGCCTTGGAAAGATAATTATCAACGGCGAACCCAGACACGCCGGGACGGATGCCCTGTAATGCATCAAGTGTGGCCGAAAGAGTGGAACTAAAAGCAGGCGAAAAGTTTTCAGTGAGCGTGTGATGAGCAGTCGACCGGAGCGCATCCATCATAGCATTGGGATGTGCTGGGGGATTTTCGGTGATTCTAATCGGGCTAGCATTCTCAGAGACAGGAAGAAGAATGTCAAGAAAGTTGGGATTGGTGAGCTCAGGGATAGCGGGGAGAGTAACGTTCTGGGAGGAAGCAGCGGCAATAGGGGCAGTCATATTACTGGTAGCAATTGTTGACATCTTGGCAGCAATGGCAGTAAGAAATGAGCTAGGTCTGATTAGTTGGGTTGTGGTGCAGATGGCGAGACGAGCACGACAAGGGCATCCTTTATAAACCGCCAGACTGACACTTTGAGCCTAAATTATCGGTCAGTCACAATGACTTGACTACCTGAGAGCTCCCGTCAGGGCCCAATGATTCAGCACAGCGTGGATCAATTAGGGCTTGAAATGAGTCAATGTGACTGACTCTGAGTCTTTGGGAATTGAGAGCGGTACCGAAGTTCTAGGGCTCCGTGAAAAACTACCCACGGAGTTAACGACCAGTTTTTAATTTTGACACGAGTTAAAATTAGTTTTTGACACACTCAAAAAGTCCAACAATCGAGGAGCATCAAGATGAGCATCCTCGCTACCCACAAGTACTCTCGTATCACAAGACCTGTACATTGGATCACGCTCAATCTCTGGGTCCTCGCTCTCCTCCAACCAATTGTCCTCCGAGTCTGAATTACAGTCCTGCGACTCCAAATTAGCCTCTGCTTGCGAGCCGTCGCCGTGTTTCCTTTTATGACCGTTGCTATCTTTGAAAAGAGTACTGTCCAGGTCATGAAACTTAACTGTTGGTTTTGAGCCGAACTATGTTTAAAATGTAAAATTGCAATTCAATGTCGCGGAGTTATAACTTGAGATTTGGAGCCAGATGTAGCTATCAGCCGCAGGAGGATGATGCGAGGATATGCAATGAGTATTAATGAGTAGTAATGTATCGTGCTATGATGGAATAAATACATGTCTGCAAGGATGCAAGAAAACGTGGCGCTCAAGGTCAACTCGATTGCATCACTGGCGGGAGCGGCCAGCTCGAGAAGCTAGCTTCTGTCTGCCGTATTCTGCCTTAACGTATTCCAGAACTTCGTCAACCAAAGGCCGCGTGTCAACGCATGGTGACCAACACCGTTCGAGATAGCACCAGTAATCATCGGCGATTGCATGTAATGTGGGTCGTGTCGGCGCAGTGCCTTTGGATTTGGCTACAATGACAGCAGTCTCGCACTTTATATTCCAGTATGGGATTTGGCCAGATAGCACCTAATGAAATATTTGTGGTCATTCACTTGCGACAGACAAGACGGTTGGCATTACCTGCACCATGATGCAACCAAATGAATAGATGTCACTTGCTCTATTTGGCTCACTAACATCTTCTTCACTGGGGCTTTCAAAATTGAATGGGATGATTTCTGGAGCAGCCCAACGAATTGCGCCTGGGCCGCGAGATTTGAAGAAAGATGTTTCATGGTCAGCCAGCAGGCGCGACAAGCCGAAGTCCGCAAGGAGAGCGTCCCCATTCTTATCGATCAAAACATTATACTGAATTTTTATGAGCAAGGTGGACCGACTGTTCAGAATTTTGTGACATACGGCCATAAGGTCCCCATGGATGATATTCTTTTCATGCACTGATTCATCGTTTATAGTCTGAATGGGGCCATGGAATCACAAATAAAATCACTCACAATACTGCAGACCTAAAGCGACTTGTGAAAGCTGTATTTCGACTGATCTGAGTGTGTCTGTAGATATAGACAAAAATACTTACAAGAAGAAAGAGACGTTGTATTTTAGGCGGCAACTGCTTACGCCACATATCTTGCAGATATGTATGGAGAGAACCGTTTTCCATCCATGGACAAACTAGCGCTGGGACAATGCCAAACTTGTCCGTAATGCCATACAGAGGCAGTATATGAGAGTGTCCCAACGCCTGCCAAATATAGACTTCCTGACGCAATTTCTGGATAGAGTGATGTTAGATGCCACATAAATCGACTGTACGAGAACTAACCTTGATCAATTTTTCGACGTCTTCTGGGCTCCTTGATAACACTCTTAAAGCCTTGACAGCGACGTCTTGTGGGGGCATCTGGTAAGATCAAGTTAATCTTTTGAAAGCAAAGCAATTCATCAACGAACTTTGGTACCGTGTCGAGAGAAGGAAGCTAATTTGCACTTCCAGACGTTGCTGAATCCGCCGCCACCATGAGAGAAATCCGGGATGTGTGTAATATAACGCGTGAGATCCAGAGGTTCCTCATGGTATTTTTTGAAGTCGACATCTCTGGAACTTAAGATGTTCAGCCTCAACTTGAAGTGCAGCGTCTTTTGAAAAGGAAAACACACAGTTTTACGCAAGGCTGCATCAGTGGTGAAGGAAGTTCACCCTCGCAGCAAGGATCTCCACACACAACCACTTCGAAACTTGAAAGTGACCCAGAAGGCGAGACCATACAAGGTGATTCAGAGCCAGTGCTACTCGTTGTAAGATCCGGGACAATTTTTGATTCGTCGGAATCATTGCCCTATCGGTATACAGCATTGAATCGGTCAATGTCTGCAAGGCGCCACGTTGATAAGCACTCACCGAAGTGGCACCCTCACTGGTGAAACGTGAGATAGCAGACAGCGAGAAGTTGAGGCGCAGCAGCTTCTTCTTCCAGCCAATCCCTAATCATTCGTCATCAGCGTTAGGCCACCACGTGGATAGATAATCACCAGTGTTTGATGCTGAATCCTCCGCAACCAGTTGTGACATTGTGGCGGGGCCGCAACGAAGAGAAGACTGGATAAATCTTTCGAGAATGGAAAATGTCAGGAGCTACAGCAAGTGGAGAGCGATCTCATATTTATCGGACTGGAAACATCCCTGCATTTTCACAGAAGTGGAGCATGAGCATAAACTTGCCACCACATATCCGTATGAGCGGTCATTTGTGAGTCTTCTAACCTGCCAGAACCTACGATCTTGGCTGTAATTTCTCCAGAACATCAGGTGGATGATCACCTTGTTCACGGCGGCTGATCCAAAATTAATGGATTCACCGTGGCAGGGTACCGTAGGTTCAAGGTAGGTTTGCGGAGTTCAACGGACCCTTGTAATATCAAGTAGTCTTACTGCGGTAATAGTGTTGACATGAACACTCACATGCTGTTAACTCCACAAGAAGAGCGATGGTTTCTTATATCACAAGGACATCTCAGACGAAACACCCGGGGGTAGTACGACTTGTTGCTGTGCAGCCAGCCAGTGGCTTACCGGTGCTTCTCCGCGAATAACGGTGCCTACTGCCAGTGGACATGAACTGTGAACACTCGTGGCGCAGCAAGCAGATTTGAATGCGCGATCTAAGATAAGTCTTCTATGCTACAGTCTAAGTCAGTGTTTGTGAACTATTGCCACAGCGGGCGGGCCATCAGAGGACTGGTGAGCCGCATATATGTCGATATATGATCATATATAGAAAATGTTTTCGTTATATTGGAATATAAAGTCATATAAAGCCATGTATAACGTCGAAAAACCCCCGCAACCAACGTAAAGCACCCTGGGGAGACTCGTGAGTTCTCTGATGGCCCACATACCGGTGATGGCCTAAGAGTGCGGCTAGTTCCACATTAGCCTACTTAGCTATCGTGAATCGGTGGTTCGGAAGTTCGCGGAACAAGCGCCGAGTTTTACTCCTTTCGAACAGCTTTCGAAGCCATAATTGGGTACCCTGGGCCCTTATCTCTTGCCATCCCTATAACCAGACCTTCTTCTACCACAGTCCCAAGAGTGGCATTTCCAATACCACGATCTGGTCATTATCACTGAGCCGTGGCTGGGAACTTAATTAACAACCTGTGTACTGGACTTGTCCTGGAAACCACTGGTCTCAGGAACTCCTTGAAGTCCGCACCTCGCGGTGGTTGAACGTTGAACAGGCGGTGCATCCGTTTCGGAGGTGTAGTAATACACGTGTTATGCCTAAACCTTGAATTTATGGTAGGCTCGTATGTGGGAACCGAGGTCCACCCGGCCTTACATTTTGCCTGGAATGTCTGGGAAACGCTGAAGGGAGGTTTTTCTGCCAGTGCATCGTAATTACGCAAGAAGTTCACCTTGATTATTTTAGTATCGAAACCAGCGGACTCGGATGCAAATGACGACGTCTTCTTAACACGGCAAGTCTTTCAACACCGTCATGAAATCCAGGCATACTAATCAAACCAAGATTGCTCTTTGTACTAAGGTTTGTTTGAGTCAATAAGCTTAAATGAATTATCACAGGTGTAGTTGGTCTGGCTTTCATAGTCCCTGAGCTGAGCTGCCGTTCAAATTCCACGATGATCGTGGGCATACTACAGGCCTGCAGGCCTTGAGGCGCGGGAGAACCACCACATGAAACCTACGAACAAAGTTTGCCATGCCCATCAATGCCCCATCACGATATAACAGCGAAACTAGCTGTGCCAGCCACATCAATCGGCGGTTTGACGCTCAGTAAAACTCAGACATGTAGATCGTCCAAAGCCCGCTCTGGAAATTTGACAAGCTACTCGAGGCTTGAGGCGATAGTGTGGATGCACTTGCATCAAATCACTCTTCAGTAAGTTGCGCATCGTAGTTGGGCTGACTTTTGGGGATTAATGGCCGGAAGTTCTACAGCCATATTTAGCATCGTGCCCTTTCGAATGCACAGGTGGGTGTTCGGCTGGACGCATGCTATGATGGTTCGAAGAATTGTGACCCCCGTGAACTGCGAAGGAAGGATTGATTGAAATAGTCCATGAGACTTCCCACTGGACTTATGGCATGCTTGTTGGAAGGTATGAATATCTCATGTATTCAGCGTCTCTCTCTGACGTCCACATTCTGGTGCTTGCTCAATAGCTAGAGGTCATGTCCAACAATCTGTTGGACCATGCCCCGACAGCCCCTCAACTGGGTTCCGGCATTTCTGACCTGCTCACATATATCGTGAAGTTACCTTTAACGTTCATTCGATGGTCATACCGAGAAATGGCACCTGTGACTCTTCATTCGTTTGCCGAAGGCTCATGTTCCAATCAGCAAGGCGCCGTTCCAGTCATCTCAGACTCTTGGACGGTCCTGACAATAGGTTCCAACATTGATGTCTCTGAGTATATACACATTACTTCCCTTAAAGAGTTTATTTGCTGAATTTTTTTTGAACAGCTCCATGAATTCACCATTAGAATCTTGCAGGCGGCTTAACCTCACCAGGCAAGTCGTCCGTCGCGAAATATACCCGACGTTGTCGGGTACGTATAGTGACGTTTGGCGATCAACGTGGCACCATGACAAGCGAAAACGTGATGTGAGTGAGATTCACCTGTTGGAATCCTTGATGCATATGATTTTTTTCAGGTTGCGGTCAAGTCACTAAAAATTCCATTTGAGAATGAGAATGAGAAAAATCAAAATTGTCAAGTCCGTTCTTTCGTTTTTGTCCGAGAAAATCTACTCACGAATGACTCAGAAACTGATGGGTAAAATATCATCTTGGACGCAATTACTGCACAAAAACGTCCTGCCTCTATATGGGATTGCACACAATTTCGGACACTTTCCATCGCTTGTAACGCCCTGGGTGAATGAGGGGTCGTTGAATGACTACATCGCTCACCATCATTTGTCACTGTGGAGCAAGTTGGATCTCGTAAGTAGCCTTTTGGTGGAAACGGTGTTTTTCATCCTTATACGTCTTTAGGCCAAACAGGTAGCAGCTGGCCTCGGCTATCGTTGGTTTTATTCAATTTTACGTAGCAATGGCTTTTATTGATTTAAAATGCAGTACATGCTCATTCTGTTGTGCACGGAGACATAAATGGAGTAAGGCGTTTGTCGCTAGCAGTATAATGCGCTAATAACGTCTAGCTCAATATCCTGGTGGACCGTCAGGGTAGAGCGCAATTATCAGACTTTGGAGTCATGCCATTGCTCGCGGAAATCCCGACCCCAGCACAACCATCCGGAGGCATTCGCTCAGCAGTACGATGGACTGATCCTCAGTTATTCGAGATGCAGAACGGCGAAATCAATTCATGCATCCCAACGGAGCAGACTGATATCTACTCAATAGGCAGTATTCTCCTGCAGGTGCGGTGCATCATCTCTTTATAGCATCTCCCGCTTACCACACTTTGAGTCTAGTTACTCACAGGATCAATACCTTACCACGATATCAAGAATAACATTCATGTCCTTGTATTATCTTCGAAAGGCGTAAAGCCCAGTCGTCCTCAAGAATCTTGTGTCACTAGCGCACAGTGGAATTTTATTCAACGATGTTGGTCACCTCCTGGTGGACTTCACAGTCGTCCGACTATCAAGGAAATAGAAGAATTTCTTGAGTCCGAGCTGCGGATGGCAGATTCGCCTTAGCGCTGGGCTTGACTCCCAGTACGTACATCAGCACGTTTATAACACGCTCTTAGACAGGATGTTTCATGTAGGCTGTGATCTGCTGTGCCGGTAGCTTTATTCACCGGTGTTGTATAAACCCAGGGAAAGAGGCCATTCCAATATGCTGCTCTATGTCTTGTCTTGCTACTGTACTGTAGCGTGGTCGTCCTACATGCCTGATTGTGACCGGGACGTTATATCCTCGTTCCATTTGATCTTTTGCGATGTGAGGCTGAAATCGCCTGCAACCTAGCGGCATGTCAACGAGTACCACAAATTCCATAATACCCCGCCCGTAATGAACATGCAACGTGAATACACGAACTTTGGATCAAATTTAACTTCCTCATGTGTGTCCTAGCGTGTAACACACGAAGAAAGCACGTATCATGCTCTGACAAATATTTTTTTCACCCCATGCTGCAATCATAACACCCGCCCTGATCAGTCATCATCCAAAATACGTCTCGCATCTACTGTAGTTAAGACGACAAATACCGAGCCAGAGAGGACGACGTAAGATTGAGAGTCTAGAAGGGCGAAGGTGGAAGTTCCGCGCATTGTGGAGCTCCTTATTGGACTCGAACGTTACGGAGGACGGACCGGGTGAAAGAGATGAGACGACATATCGAGTTTCTATCAAACACTGATAAATTCTCTTATCAGCTCTCTCGGTCCCCTGGCTCACCTCTGATCAGCAGACTCCTTGCACCACAGGTGAAAGTATTCTTCTTCAAGATGCTGACAATGGGCGTTCGGTTCACTGAGTTTTATGAACCGGCCGCTTGAGTTCCGCCAGGTGACCTGACTGAACTGCACAGAGGCTGCCGCGGAGCCGGGACCACTGAACGCGACTGCCCACACTCAACTGCCTTAATATCTTCGGGATGGTGTCGGCCCTACCGCAGTAATTATTGTCACACAATCGACCACTGACAATCCGAAAGGGAGGGATGGCGTCAGGTTGATCTTAGGCTCTTTGTCGCTCTGCGACACGCTGCTTCAGCGTGCATTTTATTTCTATCCTTCGGCTTTCACCAGGAGGTCCCCAGCGCCCCCCACAGCACCAACCAGTCAGTCTCGTGCAATGAACATACTCTAAGCACGTGTAATAATGTCCTTTACCTGTGCCGAGGTGCCGCGGCACTATATTGGGCAATTGTGAATCACCGGCAAGAAGCGTTTTCGGCGTTTGCTAGTTTCATTTCCAAATATTCGTCTAAATGCTCGTCCGATTTGCGTCTTGCATGCATGAAAACTAGCAACCATGCATTATTCTCGCAGCTGAATTTGCAAAATACTGATACCGCTTGATAATGCCCATCCGAGAGCGTGTATGACACACTTATCAGCCAAGGACGAGTCTTTGAGACGATTTTTGGGCTGTCCACCAGATGATATTGAGGTGCATGAAGGGAGAGAATTGGACAACCACAAGTTCACTCCTTTCCGGATCAGGATGTTCCAGAAACGCCTGCGCACTACAGAAAATTTAAATTGTGAATTTGTTGCGGGAGGTATGTGGCCCGTGTCTCTCGGTTTATCCCTCACACTAATGCAATGATGACATTACTTACAGGACGTATATGGTGATTGAATTTTTATTTGGGGTCTGAGTCGAAATGGCGCGGTGGCTTTGGTCTCTCTTCGCATAGCCTTCCAGCTTGTCCAAAACCTTCATTTCTGATAGAAGATCACAGAAGGAAAGGGAACCTGCCTGTGAAGCGCCGCCCAAAGTGGTGCAAAACTTGGGCGCTGAATTCGTAGAGACCCTCGTGCCTTGTTTGGGTAAGTTTAAACTGCTCAGACTCATTCGAAGCTGAGGTACTGATGCATTCACGCCAGATATAAAGGCAATGTAGCTGGCAAAGCTACTCCTTTCTGTACATGGCTATTGGGTGATTGGGTGACGTACGAGTAAATCTTTCGCTTCCTCAGCTCGATCCTTCTTGCAGTGTTTTTTTTTTTGGAACGGTGATTGTAGCGACCGACACATTTTGCAACTCTTCTCCTTAACGAACACGACTGACTGTGTTGTTGCAGAAATCCCATATATGTAGACTGTGATGGCGCCCTACATGCAACGCTGAAGATGACATTCAAAAGTTTTTAGCTTGTTGAGACATTTAGACGAAATTTTACACCATCCGCCGTTGACACATGTCAATACCGTCGCTTTACGAGCGCGCAAGTTGAAAGCATTGAAGTTTAGCAGTAGATCCTCTGATACTCCGCTTGCGTCTTGTCAATGGACTATGTCTTGAATCTTGATAAAGTAGTGATTGTGAAGTGGACCGTCTTCAATGCCGTCCTCAATGCAGGGCGCCAGAAATTCTGGGAATTTTTTCTTGGTCCGTCACTCTCGTGGATGTAATAAAAGCAGTAGTAAAGTGCTGAGTGCTGGAGTTGAAGACCTTTCGTGTTCGAGTCTTCCTCCAGTATTTCCGTTTTGGTCGCAATCCGGATTAGGCATACAGAATCTCCTGACTCCTTCGATAACGCTATTTTCACTAATTTATCAGAGAACTCCTAGTTGATGCCGATATCATTCTTCTCAACGCACTCCATCTTACCCAAACCGCACGAAAGTTACGGCGCTGCCTTACTTCAGTTCTACCTATTTTCTGATACGAACCGCAACGAATGGTATTCTTGAAACATGTACATCACCGCATGCCAGCATTAGAACTTCTTCAAGTTCGTTCCTCTGCATCTTGTGTTGTGAAAGTCGCAGAAACGACAACTGACGACTAGCAGGTTCAATCGCGATAAGTAGTATTTCGGTTTTGCGCCTTCTCACTCTGTCATGTCCACGTTGTTGGCACATATGCGACTACCATGGACACTGTGGAACGGATACTGTGTTGCGTCGTGCTCAAGTGGCGCTCATCAACCACGTCCCAGAGTCATCAAAGTGACCACGTTGCCACTCTTTTACCAGCATTTACACGCTCTTGTCCAACGTCGGGGTTTTTTTTCGCTCCTGATTGGCATCCGTAGTTGGTGTCTTGTGCGTGGCATTCTGGAATTGTTGCAAGTATTTTTCCGTCGCATGAAACATCTCCGCACCACCATTGATTGATTGTTTACGGAAACAGACCGCAAGCCCTGCGTTATTCTGCAAACTTTTTTTTTGCCCTTTCAACTTTAGATAGACGAAGCTTCCAGTTCGGACATGATGCGAGCGTATGACAGATCTAATGCTCTTTTCATTCAGTGCCGTCTTCAGTGAGAGCGCCTGGAACTCGAAGTTCGTATCATGCCTTCTATTCGTAACCTCACCCAACATTATAACGTAGTACTAGGTACACCTCGCAAACGAACCATAATGGGGTCTTCCCCTTACTAGATCCCGCTGCAGTCCACTCGCTGGTTTGCTGTCATGATATCTGATTAGGTTGCTGTGTTATCCCACGATGACCAAGTAGAAGCAATTGTTACAGCAAGAGAAGGAACTTGGAATTTCATACCAGCCATTGGACACGGAACCGAAATTATAACATAGAAGGGACGCCTCGCTCAGAACCATCATTATCGCCCGAACGTCTGACCTTGGCTTTACGATACGTGGTTCGAAGGTATAAAATCCGCGACTCTCTGACACCTGGTGGTAATTACTCTCGATTGCAACCATGCAGCTCTCACTCGTTTTCACGTCACTCCTTTCCTTTGTCGCTATCGCTGCAGCATATCCCACACCATATGGGATGGCAATTTCTTGTAAGGGCTCACGCGTCACTCTAGTCGATGAGTGTGAAACTGATATGTTATGCAGCTTTGGCTAAGCGCGAGGGGCTTGACTCTAACCTCGTTGGCTTTTCGGCCACCAAGTCCCCCAACGACGTTAGTCATCCTAGCGAGCCCAGCATCCCTGCAAGTAATAGCGAAGTTGCTTACTTGAACACTCGGGACCCCAACGACACTAGTCACCCCAGCACTTCTAACACTTCTAACAACGACACTAGTCACACCAGTACTTCTAACACCTCTAACAACGACACTAGTCACACCAGCACTTCTAACACCTCTAACAACGACACTAGTCATACCAGCAGTTCTAGCACTTCCAACAATGACACCAGTCACACCAGCACTTCTGACAACGATACAAGCCACACCAGCAACTCTGCTAACAGTGACGTTGGCCACTTGGCCACTCGGGCCCCCGGCGATGACACTAGTCATTCCAGCAACTCTGCTAATGATGACGTTGACCGCCTGAACACTCGGGCCCCCGGCGACGACACTAGTCACTCCAGCAACTCTGCTAATGATGACGTTGACCGCCTGAACACTCGGGCCCCCGGCGACGACACTAGTCACTCCAGCAACTCTGCTAATGATGACGTTGACCGCCTGAACACTCGGGCCCCCGACGACACTAGTCACCCCAGCAACACTTCTAACAGTTCTGAAGATGACACTAGTCACACAAGCAACACTTCTGATAGCAACGGTGATTCGAGTGACGGTGATTAGTGGTTGTGAGGATGTTGGATCCCGTAGCGCGAGGAGTGACCATGTATCCAAGAGAGGTACTATTATTGCTATTGCTATCCCAATAGTGACTCATTGCTTTTCACCTAAGAATAACAGAGGCTGGTGACTCTTGAGGGATGATTCAACGTGGTCAGCATCACGATGCATCCATCGCACATATCTATTTTATATCCACAATCATTCTCGATACCTGTTTTCACCCACGTCATCCCTTCGTTCTCCTTCTCAATGTTCTAATAATCCTCTCTGTACGATATTGTTTCCACTCAGTCTTTCAAACTGAGACCGAGGTGAGTATACTGACTACGTCTGCCTACATGTACCCGACAATACGTGGTCCCTTCGTTTCTACTGATGCGGTTGTAGTAGTTTAGTCTTTCAAACTAAGACTGAGTTCTTCCGCCAGATGAGTTAGAGATGCCTGCGCATTGCACAGAAATTGTACTATGCATTAGGTGTGTGGTGCATGTCTCTGTTTTTATGACGTTGATATGACGCCAACTCCTGTCACGTATATGGTGGTAATGGCGGTAATGGCATGTCGAGTTTAGTCTTTCTCCACCTAGCTTTTCACGAAAGGAAACTGACATCTTTATTTCACCATTCGCATGTAAAAGTATAAAGGACACAGTAAGCTGGCACCGCTACATGAAACAATTACAAAAGATCAGCGAGACAATACACAAGAATCAGAATAAACATCGATAACAGTCTGCCAATCAATTCATGAGTCAACCAAACCGTCTACCGACTCCGCGGGGAGCTTAGCTTTTCCCGTCAATTCTGCTAGGCTATGCACGAGCTGATCAATCTGCATGACAAGCGCACAAAGGCGGAGATCCTGTTCCACGAAGCGAGATTCCACCATTGCAGCCAGTTTGTCGACTCGTAAGGAAAGCGAAGTCATTTCGTCCACGTTATCGACAGGTTCGTCTGATGTTCCGATACCTGTATCTTGAATCCGGTCTTGAATCTTGATCAGCCAGTGTCTGTAAGGGTGGTGCTCTGTGACCACGTTGAAAACATCACGGAAGGCGCAATCGCCACATAAGGCAATGGGCTCACAGCGTTCTGTGATGATAGTCAAGCTTCGTGCTCCTTTAGACGCATAGAAATCTGACCTGCGCAGGAAAGGCACACATAAAAAATTTCCTTCATCTTAACGCCGCATTCAGCACAAGCGTAGGAATCCCCATTCACGACTGAGGTTCCAGCTATCCCCCCGAATGCCACGCCTGAGTTCCCACTTAACTTCTCATCGCCTTCCCGCAAATTCACAGATGCGGAAGACTCATTTGCTTGAGTGGCTTCTGTCAGATGCGGAAGTTCTGGTCCATCTGATGGTTTTTGGGATTCGTCTTCTCCCGCAGTCAATGGTGCTTCTTGCGGTGCTGCAGTAGGCACACAAGCGGATAAGGAATTCTTGGCACGCCGCCGGACTCGGTTGTAGCGACCGTAAGGTAGCGTCATGCGGAAAACAAGCATGTTGTGCGTCGGCTTGTGGTCAGACGGGTATTTGTGATCTGAGACCGGCTGAGATTCGCAATCTGCACACAAATCATAGTCATCTGTGTAAGAATATTAGTCATCTCGCACGGAAAGGTTGTCTCCATCACACTCACTGCGCTCGCAATCTATACAACGGTGAAGGACACCACTGACAAGGTAATGACATGCATCGCACTGACACCTGAACACCGGAAAAACACGTTTGAAACATGATAGATAGACAGAAACTAGACTTACTCGAACAATTGCCTGCGGATCTGGAGTTCGGCTAATAAATTCCAACGGTGAACATCCGAGTCAGGCAGCTCTTCAGACAGTAATTTGAACCTTTGTTGTTCCTCGGACGATAGGTAAGGCGGGAATTCAAAAGGATAGTTTCCCTGATTGTGGAGCTTATTCATGCACCACAAAAGGATATAGTCGTCCTTGGGGTCTTCAGGCTGCTGGCGGGGGTTGGAGGGAACGAGCTTCACAGGCCGTTCCAGCAGTTCCTGGTCCTCTGTCAGACTGATGGGACCAAGCTTCAATGATGTCGAATCAATGTCCAGTTCAGTGTCATCAAGCCCGAAATTGTGGGTTTCCCAGTATTCGGTGTCGTCCATGGCTCGTTCTCGACTGTACCAAAAGTTGTACTATTGCGGGATGTCAGGACCGGGAACAAATACACTGTTGCTGTCTCCACGCACCAAGCCATGCGCGTACCACGTGAATCTCACGTTTGGGTCAGCACCCTGCTGACGAAATGATTCTGTGACGGTGGAAGGAAATAGCTCATTGTAACACAGGTTATTAACGCACCTGCCAGTTGCACCATACGCAGACGCACCCCGTCCAAGATATTCTCTATCGTTTGAGTTGCAGACTCAAGCTCTCTCTCGACCAGAATCACTTTGCTGGCGAGTTTCATGATCTGTAAATGCCTCCTAATTACGAGGTAAAGTAAAGGCAGCAAGAACTGAACAAACGCAGTGACTCTTGTGAGCATTCAGGACAGGTGCTTGGTAAGCAACCCACATTTTCGATGCGACCAGATCCGAAAAGTTTGATAGAATCTTTGGAGTCAATTTCATACTTGACGGCATTGAGTTTATCCGCCAACATCTCCTCCTGAGACTCGCGACGCCGAGTAGCCAATTGCGCGAGATCCAAGTCCGAATCCTCTGGCCCAAGCTCTGCAAGCGAACGGACAAGCCTTTTGATGTCTGTCTACGTGTCAGCAGCCACATTCAGAGCAGAATGGAGCAACAAACCATTAATAACATATGAATCCAAGTACGCGGCGATACACCTCCTGTTTTCTGGAAATGCATCTGCTTGCGCATAAACCATACTGTTCAAGATCTGTTCAATTCGTCGGTGGTAATATTGGCTATTCACTCTCCAACCTAAGCCGATGTAAATAATGTATGCTCGAACTGACATTATTAATACTCACCTGCAGCCGAGTACGCAAGTACCTGTAGCAGACTCGAACCTGAAGGTACTGTGGACGTAAAGGCATTTACCTCCCTTACACTGACCAAGCCGTTTGCATCGCTGTCGAAGCTTTCGGATAAACTCTGATTATAGAAAACAGTCAAGTATTTCAAGCACCACTTGTCTGCAGGGTCAATCGGGGGAAGCTCGTGATATTCAAAATCGACTTCTGGACGCTCGCAGTCTTCTCCTTCTGAATCGGACATGACGGAGATGGTGGGGGTTGGGGATGGGACTCGCAGTACTAAAGATGAAGGATCCGTTGTTGCTTGTGGGAGCGGAGAGTCATGACGGAGGCGGGAAAAACGGTGCACATAATAGTCATGGAGTTCTGCAATAAAGTATAGCGTCTTGACACTTGTTGTCCATTTCTTGGTGATGATAAGTATGCGCTTCAGTTACAACAACACAAAAACGTACCATCTCTTTCCAGATATATCGGAGGTGCTAGTGGAATGGACCAAGTTAGTAATGCATGCGGTTGAATTTACTGATCCTTACCAAATCCTTGACCCGTCGAAACCGGTTGTTGAAAGCCCACATGACGCGTGCTTCGGAATCCTTGATAGCATCCTTGATGTCAGATGTCATTGTGTCAAGTTTGAACATGAAGAGTGCGCGGTTGTCATCGAGTAAGCTACGTAAAGGAGTACGCAGTTCATAGAGCAACGACGCATCAAGACGGCGCTGCTCAACGACTAATCCTTTCGCAGAAGTGACCTTAGAATCTGGCTTGTTGATACCTTTGGAGGGAGCATTGGCGTGCGCTTTACTCTGTGGACGCGCTTCCTGTTGTTCGGCGATCTTCTGTAGCTCTAGTATTGTGTCGTCGCTTTCCAAACATTTCTCTCTTCCACCGCGCATTTGCACTTCTTTCTCGAATTCTTTTTCACGTTTGTTTAGCGTGCGGATCAGGTCGTCCACCTTATCAATCACAATGTCAACTCTCAATGTCGTTCTGATATTCAGGGCGAGCTGGAGGTCTTGCGTGCGCTGGGAAAAGCTGTCGCACATTTTCAGGAACTCGCTCGCCCACTGGGATGATCTGAAGAATTTCACTGGAAATGGAGTTCTCAATATGAAACACCCTCAGATGAGAGAAACTAACCCATGAATTTGGACTTGTGGTATTTGTCGATGGCATTTCCGCAATCCTCGATATCTTGCTTGATGCCGTCCATGACACGTTGCAGTCGCCCCCGAATTTCACCATGAGGTCCCATGATGTCAGGGTCTACGGTGTCTTTAAGTCTACCGACAAATTGGATCAGCAAGAGCCATTCGGAATTGCTATCCGCTGACGAACTGGAGAAGCATGATCATCATATCAGATGCCTGACCCAACACCAGCCCGACTTTATGATCATTCTCCCTTCGCCTTAGCTCGAGATTCACGACAGCTTTGAAAGCGACTACAGCCACTGGAGGGTTTATCTATTAGCCGAGATTGAAACATCAACAAGTGGGAAACGCACCACCAACGAACGGATGGATCTGTTGCAGAGAATCCAGGGCTTCCATCACCTTCTTTGCCTCTCCCAGAAAGTCGCCCATACTCTTCTTTGAGATGTCCGTGACCATTGCATCAGATACGGACTTGATGACTGTAGCATTCTGGGTGTAGAAATCGCGAGTTGATCCAACCTCTTGATTTGTCCAAGCGACAGATTCCTCTATGTATCGAGGTCATGGTAAATTGAATACTGCATCAAGTGATTAGGATGGAATGATGATGACGAACCTTCTTGGTCCAACTTGTTGAGCCTTCTAGCTGATGTCGAGTTTGAACTTGATATGGCATCATCCAATGCCTTCTGTGTTTGTTCGAATGTAATGTCGGATATGACTTGCTCTTGGTGATTCATGGAAACTGTGCAGTAGGGAAATGGCTTGTTGAGCAAGAAGGGACGAGACTGGATATAAGTGTTTCACAAGTGGAGGGTCGACGAGCTTTATATCGGTTTATATCCGAAGAGCTTGACGCTCATCAGCACATCAGCACTGGACGTGACACGCTCCATCGCGGGTAAGCCTGGTCCTAAGTTTTTGATCGAGTGCAACTGAAAGATCAGATAAAGGGTCTGCATTCTGGTTCCAACAAGATGCGACTACCGAAACGCACACGCACAGAGAATCATATCTGTATAAAGGTTAGCTACTAGAAACAGGCAACATAAAGCAGGCATTTATGGATCACCTGAAGAACTGAAAATTCTGCCACTTGCGAAGTTGTGGATGCAAAAACGGCCTGATGCCCGGCGGCCCATGAATATGGTCACAAGGTTACAAGGTTCGATCATATCATCGGATTCAGGTAGCGTGTTGTGTCACTGCGGCACTGAATCACTGATGGCAGCACCCCTCTTTCCTTTTATGGGTGTGTGTGTAAGCCCGCTGGCTTACCTGAGTTGCTAGTATCCGCGATAATGAAGTGCCAGTGAGCGCTTGAGCCCTCATTGTCACTACCTTTTGGCATAACGATCAAGGGACAGCAGTCTTGACTACTTACAGGGTGCTGCGGTGGCGGCGCACACAGCTGCTATGGCTATTCAAGCTAAGTTTGTCCCTGTAAGTATTTTTATCCTCGTGGGGTGGAACTTCACTCATGTTATCGCTGGGGATTTTGAAACTGGCTGCCCAGACGCTCTGCAAATCTAAAATATTTGACCTGAGAGATGCGAACCAGGCTCGAGCAACAATTCCACTCCATTATATGCCCACCAGTCTGGCGGACGCTTTGCACAAGCTTTGCAGATCTTTAAGAGAAAGGTTGATGGTAGGATAGTCGAAATGGAGCATAGCGGAGAGTTGGCCAGCAGACTTGTACCTCTTCTTGCCAAAGACATATGTTTGCAGCCATCTCCCCAAAGGCACAGCAAGACATTCTGGTCGAGGTTGAGAAAGCCAAGACAGCTTTTCAGCATGCCTACATCAATTGCTCGCATTGGGTGCCCATGTTTATCTCCCCACAAGATTACAAGTGAACCGTCCCTGAATATTAAGGCCTGAATTGTCGAGGTAAGCTTCTAGGCGTTATCAAGTGATATAATCTCTAAGATACTGCCATACAGTGCTAGATGCAGCGCCAAAGAGTAGACTTTGCAACATTGGCATCGCACAAGCACGGTGCAATGCTGCCATCTGCAGCCGCTCGTCGACAGCATGATTCCTGTATATTTTGATGATCCTGCCTTTGGCTCCCAAGGACCTCAAACCCATATCACAAATATTCATTTCAGACGAAGCGGGGAAGAATCGCAATGTGCAAGACCCCGGGGGTCTTTGGTTTAGAAGTTGCACATAAGCTGCTGACCAGAACATTCAACAGTATGTCTGGAATATCGATAATCTGGTTCATTAATTCTACGACTTTTAGCATCTGGGCTATCTGGGACAGTGGTGTGTATGACTTGACAGACTACATCTACGCTCTGACGATCAACCAAGGCACAACGAGTCTCTACCAATTCCTGAGCACAGACATGTTAGGTGTCTTCAAACAGCAAGCTAGGTAGGATATCACGAAGCCGGCCAATACTGCTCTTGCGGGTCTCGATTCTAATATGGCGGCAGCTAACGTCAAATGTTTGAAAAATATGTTCTATCTTGGCAAAACTGACTTCCAGGATATGCAGAGGTGTCTCGTGCAGAGCTACTTGCTATTGGTATTCACGAGTTTTCTGTGCGTGTCTATCGTGCTCAAGTGCATGTCCTTCTCTTTCACTTGGTCGTTGTTCGATTAATAATGTTTCTCCCAGTCCTTTCCGCACTTCCACTGTCTTCCAAGCGGTCACCTGAGATGCAGGATCAGTCCATCCTTTGTCGAATCCCTTGTTATACTGAGGGCAAGGATTCTCTGCGCCGGACAATCGATTCATTGGTGTTGTTGAGCTACGATGACAAGCGGAAACTGTTCTTCATCATCTGCGACGGGAACATCATCGGCAGTGGGAACGACCGCACGACTCCCCGTATCGTGTTAGGTATTCTTGGCGTGGGCACTAAGCTCGGTCCTGAGCCTTTGTTATTCAAATCGATCGGCGAGCCTCGGCTCGAAACAGCTCAACTATGGTAAGGTGTACTCTGGCCTATACGAGTCTGAGGGACATGTTTTTCTGTGGGTATTTGTTCTTCATCTACCTGGGCACCGAAGACGACATAGATACGCTTCACAAGAACTCGTTCTCTCTCGGTAAAGATTGTCTCCTGCCGACACTCCTCCTGAAGCACTTCCCCATGTTCAAGGCCAAGTTCATTCCGGATACGGTTACTCATATTGTGGGTCCGAATCTTGGCGTGTTCAGTTCTCACAGCGGAGACGGTGGATCAATTCTACGACCCATAACTTGTGCAAGCTCATGATCTTGTATGAACTTTGCGGTTTTTGCTCTTTCTCGATGAGGTTCTTCGTTTTCATTGATCTGTTGGGCACTATCATGAGTGTTGCGTCTGAGATGTGGGGGAGAAATTAGTAATTTACTGATGAAGAGATTGTCACATTGCGCTACTCTATAATGTCGTAGTTGCAGAGCGATTGTCTTACATACAACACTTGGTTACCAACATGTCACTATGTCCTTGCTCCGGATGTTTTGCAAGTGAGAACACGATCGCCTACAGTTCGATCCAGAGGAATGACGTCTCTTTCCGGCTGTTTCGTACAGCAAAGGGAAGCCAACAGACACGTGTTTTACATGTATGAAGGACATACAGCAAGTCTGTACATCACTGACACACTATGTGAGCAACAGTCTACTAATTTATGAGCTAATCAAACTGTGGTCCAAGACGGATTCAGAGGGAAGCTGTGCTTTTCCCGTCAATGCAGCTAGACTATGTACGAGCTGATCAATCTGCG
>QFEN01001439.1:10288-20406 GCA_003316125.1 Auricularia polytricha
TCGCTTTTTCTTAGGAAATTGCCTAACGTATTTCCCCTATGCCCACTGGAACGGTGTTTTTCTGCATTGTGACACAACATTAAAGGCGAGAACTCGACAAGAAAACATACTCTGAAGAACCATCAACCACGAACTGTCCGTCATTGGTGGACGAGGGATTGGTTACTTCTTGTGTGGGGGATATCGATCAGTGTTACGAAAAGCTAAGATAAGGAAGGAACGTTAACCCGCACCAGTTACCTTCCACGGCATCCGGAAACCGGTCCTGACTTCAAGTTACTCAGCATCAGCGCTTGATTGTGTCCCAACTTGAGCGCTTGAGCTAAGTAAAAGGGTTGGATCACAAAACAGATTTCATTGCGAATCAAACTAGGAATAATCAACATAACAGCAAGACAAATGCGAATGAAAAAGCACATACAAACTAAACAGGGTCAATAAGTCCTTTCCATGCAAATTAATACAGTCCCAAGTTTTAACATAGATATCTTCGTCATCATCGAGGTTCAAGGTCACTAACATACCTCCCCTGCCCATATCCCCCACTATGCTGCACCTGCGCACCCCCTGACTCGTCTCCAGTGTATGCTGATATGTAATCGAACTCGTCTTCATCGAGTTGGACTGGGTCTGGGTTGATTACAGACAGCCTCCGCATTGCTCCCGACTGCCGTGACATCGAAGATGCAGGCGACGCAGATGGGCGGCGGAGGGATAGAGGTGAAGTATCTGCTGGCCCAGTGTACCCTACCGGAGTCAACGTTGATACAGACTCACTTCCATTGCGACCGGGCCTGCGGAACGCAGCAGCTGAGATCATTCGTGGTGCACCACCGGGAACACCCGAGGTTAGTGAGGACGTGGACTTTGCCATGAGGGGAGACGAGAACGGCGGAGGCGGGCGTGGGTATTCAGGTGGTGATCTGTAGGGGGCGGAAGTAGATGACTGCACAGAGGACAGAGAAGAAGGTGGGAGTCGAGGCGATGTGGGGCGAGGCGAGCTGCTCCTCGAAGCAACTATGTTCGGTAGAGGACGTGATTCGCCCGAGTCAACGCTGATTTGCGGATGAGGCGAAACGGAACGGTGAGCGAACGGTGCGTTAGGCGGTGCAAGGGGTGAGGGCGGCTGAGAGGGCACTTGTTGAGTGATATGAGTTTGCAGTTCTTGGTGTAGTTGAGGTGGGTAAGCCTGCCCTGACAAATAAGAGCCTTGTGGTGGGGCTCGGGATTGAGTTGGATGAGTAGAGTACGTCACTGGTGCAGGTGTGCTGAATGCTAGCGCATCCATTTCACGAGAGACCTCGCGTGCAGCCGCTGCATTGCGTGCATGCTCGTCGTCTTCGTCACCATCCTCTGCATGTGTCTGCAGAGGTGAGCTAGGGTGCTGTAAAAGCGGAGACACGATCCTGGTACGCTCCGGAGGAGTTGGCGCCTCGATATCTACAGCGGGTGGAGGCACACGCGGGATACGCCTCTGGCTTTCCATCCTTTCGGGCGAAGGCCTGCTACCTTCTGCCTCTGCCTCATCCTCCTCTGTCCCAAACGTCATTCTTCGATCCACCCTTTGTAGTACTAATTCACTTGATTTGGAATCTTCGGGTTCCTCGTCACGGTCATACGGCATGCCACCCACCGATTCCTGTGATGTCCGCCTGTCGCTCAGCCCAGCGATGCTCATCGTCTGTTCATTTCCACTCATGACACTCATCGCGTAGTCGTTGCTTTCGCTTACAGTGTGCTGTTCTTCTATTCCAGCGGCCATACCGCCGTCCCATGCTTGAATTGCAGCAGGAGCGGCTCCTGGCGGCAAACTTGGACTCTTGCTTCTGCGCGTGTCTCCAATACCAGTGTATCGAGCACCTGACCCTGGCACGAACGGCTCGTACTTTGGCGCAGGATCATCAACCGAGGGCCGATTCGGGCTGAATGAATTGGAATCGCTCCGAGCGAGGGCGTCGGCGATAGAGTTGGTCAAAGAGCCCGAGGTATCATGCACGGGAAGGGCTGAGGGACTAGAAGCCATTGTATCTGCTTGCCGCGAGTATGAGATAGGAGGTGTTAAGGGAGCCAGTCCGTCGTGTGATAGGACGCCTAAGCTTGGGCCCCTTGCAGGAAAGGAGGCAAAATGACTTGCATGTGTCGAGGTCGGTGTGGAGACGCCAAGTTCGTCCGCGGATGCTGTGTGCTGATTTGTATTTGGAGGAGACTGTGAATGTCAAAATGATGAGATATTTTTGTTGCAGATTGAGCTCGTTAAGTCCCACCAAAGGTTCGCTCCCAAAGCCACCCATGTGAAGCCCGCTTCCTACCCGCGGAACAGGTAAATAGGGAGAACCCCCCAACAACGACTGTTGTACTTGCATCTGTGGCGAGGTTTGAGTCGAGGATCTGTGCTCATACTCTCCTTGGCTGACGCGGCCAGATGGGATAGCCGTAAAGGCCACTTGGGCAATACCACGCTGTGCCTCAGATACAAGGGCGCTGATACGTTGGTGAGCGCTATAATACGTTCGAGGAAGTCCTGGTTGTGTCACGTCTTCGGGAATTTCCTACAAAATACAGTCATAATGGGGCCTGTGGGCGTACACCAGAACATACTGCAATGATGGCTTTGCCTATGTCGCCAACAATCTGAGTAAAAAATGAGGTGGAGAGTGAGCGAAAGGATAGAATGACTTACCACACCCTTCTCACAACACTCTGCAAGACCTCCGAACTTGGCCTGCATCCAGCTTTTCGCACATTTTCTCTTAAAATCGCCCAACTCAGCTTCCTCGCGAACAATCTCACCGTCCATTGCGCGCATCTCGTCACGCAGTCGATTAAGCGCGTCAGTCTGTGCTGTGAGGTTTTTGTGCTCGGGGCTCATCTTGTTCAGCTTCTTCTCGACACCGTCTGCAGAGGCTCCAACGCGCCGTCGTCGGCGCCGTAGGTCATCCAGTGCCTCCTCGCGCGTCCGTACAGACTTCATGGTATCGCGGACTCCATGATGTGTGCTGGCGTACGCACTCAGCGCCGCAGCAAAGTTAACAAGCAGGGTCGTGGATGCACTGAGTATGTCCTACAGTGCCTTGGTCAGAAAAGGGATAATAAAAGATGGCGGGTGCACATAGAGCCATTGGTGTTGGATGAAATGCTCCGTCCAGTCACGTAGGTATGTATTGTATTCGGCTCCGCATGGCAAGATGTGGAGCTCATCTAAGCGTCACAGAACATGCAAGGCATCCCATGAAGCTTTGCGTGAACATTATGGAATGACGTACAATTGCACCACGTACACCCAGACAAAATCATCACTCACTACAAGGTCATCACCCTCACCAACCCCCCACGTCCTGAGCGACTCCGCAGCCTTAGTCAAGTCAACGCCCAGTCTCTGAATTCTGTACAATAAAAAGACGAAAACATTAACAGCGCACATATGATGTCCAAAGCACACTCACGAGACCAGAACAACCTTTTCCGCGTTAATGAGATCCTGGAACTGCCTCAGATCACTATTACCCGCAAGCGCCGGGATCGTCGAATTATGGGCAATTTTTGCTGCAGCCGTCTTGAACATTGTTCGTCACGGCAATAATGTTAGATAGTTGTTGGAAGTAAACCTTGCGCGTTTGTGGAAGAGAGGGGAGCTTGTGGTGAAGTGGTGCATGGGATAGCCACGACTCGCATAGCCACAGTTTATTTTTAAGTCCAAGGCGTTCGACCGCAGCAAAGACTTCACGGGACGCTACGTATGGTCTCACGAAGTATCGGCAACGAAAGAAAACCCCTGATCATGATAATCAACAGCTACATGAATGTTATACAACGTGGATAAGTTATGATGGGGTATCTCGGCAGACATGTCGAGCATTTGAGTGCTTTGAACGTACAACTGATCATGATCTCACATCCATGGATTCTGTTCATCCTCTCCGGGACTCTTGGTTCCGTAGGTCCAAGCCCGAGCATATGGGGGCGGCGTCTCAGCACGCACTACTTCCTCTGGCTCGTATACGTCTGGAACATTAAGCTCCTCGCTAACTTGAGTAGCACTGGGGACAATGCGACGATTATTGGACCACCTGTCGTTTTCTTCTTCTAATCCAACCGAGGATCCAACACGGATGTTTCCTTCCTGATCCCAGACACGTTTTAAGCCTATGATGCGCGGAGAAGTATGAACAGAATGCGAACTCGAGGGCACCGGGAGCGTGTCGGTAGATACAATAATGTCCACGGCGTCTGGCTCTGCGAGCGGAGGATGAGGAGATCGGGATGGGTGTGGATGTAATCCAGAAGGAAGTAAGCGGGGTGATGGAGTGCCAAGGTTCGATCGCGAGTGTGAGGGCGAAGAATGAAGGTATGGAGACGATGCGCGGACGTTAACATTGCTTCCAGAGAGCAGTCTCGGGCGTGATGCATGAGATGTCTGTGACTCGTGTCGGGATGATGACCCTGAGGAGCGCAGATGGTTCCCTGAACCCAATCCACTTGCAGATGAACTTGACGAGCCGGCGATTGATGGTGACGGGGCTCCGTTGCTTTTGGCGTTCGGCCACCTCAACTTCCTCGATGCATTTACTTCTGCCCTCCGGCCGCCCCCCTCAAATGAAACTACACGTTCTTCTGAAGCAAAGACTTCGTCCTTGCCGTCCTCATACTTTCGTATTTGACCGGCTCGAGTGTCCGTTGCACCATAGCTTCTGCTACCGCTTGCACCAATGAAATTACTGTTGACCCTGACGTGCACCCCTTCTCTAACGATTCTCTCTTCCGCAGCCCACATCGCATAACGTGCTTCTTCAGAGCTGACATCCACAACAGGGTACGCGTAGTCGCCGAAGACGTAATTCTTCGCATGCTCATATAGTGAATTATCCGCGGTGGCCAGGCCATCATTGAAGTGTAGTGCATATTCATCGTCGTCCTCCACGTTCACGTCATCCCCGGGCATTCGTGCGGTCTGCCGTTGTTCCTGATATTGCATGTCAGGTGCAGAGTGAACAATGTTCTCCGCTTGTTCCGCGAGTAACGGAGCGGAGACATCTCCATCGTTGCCGCTGAGTCGACCAAACCAGCCCGTGTGATCACGTTCGGCAGTTCCGTCACCTAAACCCGTCACCTCCGGGAGCCAATACTTCCGCTTTCCACCTGCAGAATAGCGCAAGCCGGCTCGTATCCTTCGCTCCCTCGCTGCTCCAACGTGCATTCCGCCCTCGCTTGGCTCGAACGCACGATAATTGATGCCTTCTCCGCGCAAAGTTGCCTTGGTGTCTTCAACAAGGTCCTTTAGACCAAATGCGTCCCGAATGGCATACCCCATGCGCAACCGTGCCACGTGGACTTTGGCAGATGACGATGATTTGACAAAGTCTCTATAGGAAAATGCATACATATGCGCGATAGCGAAGAACGGCATCTCGACACAAATTAAGGTGTCGGTGAGGCCGAGGGAGATATGTTCGCTGTCTGTGTATGGTCCAAGTTTGGTTATGACGCCGGTCGCAACAAGAGTTGAGACAGCAATGGATTGCCAGAATGAAAAGAAGAGGATTCCTTTAACACAAAGGAATTTTGGTACTGGACTGAAAAGTCGGAAGAATGAATTTTAAATAGCCAACAAAATATCTGTTAACTCACCGAAATGGCTTTAAATCATCGCTTACACACATCCAGAAGACAGCAAGGCAATATAATGCAAGGCAGATGGACACGTTGTACACGATTGAAACATACAGATACCCAGACCGTGCCCGGAAATCACCCTCGTGATACGTTCCAGTTGCTTTCATGATGAGGCTGGCAATTGCCAACGCAGGTTTGACTTGTACATACTCTGTCAGTGGAAACCTGTCAGCATGCCCATTAAAAAGATGGCGATTACTGACGCAGAATGCCTCGTTTAATGAAGAGAAACGTGTATGGATCGCTGACATCTACCTCGTGTCGCCAAAGACTGACGGGAAATATAGCTGGGATAGGTGGTCGTCCATGGAGTCGAATGAGAAGCGAGCGCTCGCCGCCCAGATAATCAAGCAGAAGAACGAAGAAACAATAGATGACGAAAGCCTAAATTGGTGTTTAAAGTTTACAGAAAAGAGACTCGTGCATAGACAGTACATACCTCGTATACGTCTCGTATCACATCAATGAAGAACGCTGCGTCCAACGAGAATAGAGAAATGAGGGATGACACGGCATAAATTGGGACCATAAGCATGATTCGGATGACCATCCTGCAGACATCGTGGTTCAGCACATATCAGGCCCTCATAAGTGGAATTACCTTTGTAGGAGGGGCTTCCTATAGTTTCTTAGCTGTAGCCATATCGATAGGCTACTGACAGTCACTGCTACTAAGGTAGAAACTCCTGCGAGGAGAAGAACAGGAATTGGCAAGCCAGAGCCCGCACCACCCCCATAATTCAAGTTCGGGAGAATTCCCATATTATCTGCAGCATGCAGCAAACGAACGTGTTTAATGACGGGGCGAGCTGACTGTGCAGCTTTCATTACGTAACATTATCAAAATATTACATAAGTTCATCTGCAATATTAATATTAAAGTCATGAATCTTATTGTACCCGCGGTTATGAGGTGCTGGGCAAAGCTCCAACTTGAGCTTCAAGCTTCAAGTGCTGTAGAAAAATCGCCAATAGCCAGGGAGTAAGTGTGCAAGCGTAAACCAGAGCTAATATCATGGATTAGCAGGGAGAAACTTTGAACTTTCGGAGATCACTGACACTGTACAATTTGCACGATTTCTTATCAGCGCTCGCAGTCCTATAAACCATGAATCTCCCCCCTACAACCGTCCCGTACGCTATAAAAGCAACAGAACAGACAAAGTCCACATCCCAGAGTCTGCTGAGGCAGAACGACCAAAGGGGGACGCCAATCATCATTGACATGCGTGCAAAGGTAGGGAACAGAGTGACGAGAGTGCGTCTCCCTGTAAAGCGATCCCCTTCCTCATCTTTGAAATCTTGTGCATGAAGCGTCGTTGCGAACACTGCACAGCTAAAAGCAACTGCGCGCGCACTGATACTATCTATGCGCGGGCTGGACCCTGATTATCAAGATATGAGTCTCGCTCGATGACAAAGCCCGCTGTAGGTGGAGGAGCCCACGTACCTGCAACAATCGTTGCGCCTGCTTCCAGGCACGTATATCCGACAGCCGTCAATAAGTTTTTCGAAAATCCAGTTTTATGGCCTCCAAACTCGTTATACCAGATACTGAGGGCTTCGAAACAAGCACTGGACGCGAGAGTCTGTCGGCCATACATTGCGGAAAACATCAGACAGATGGGAGCTAACAGCCAGCGCACGTCCGCCGCATTCTGGGCAGTTATGCGACCGGCAGGCAGAGGGCGATCAGGCTTGTTCCTCTTGTCCTCTTCTGGATCCTGAATCTGATTGGATATGTCAAATTTCAGGAGGTGCATCCATATCCAAATAATGGTTTCTGGAATGCGGGTTGCATTGGGATGGGGAGTAGCTGCTAAGGCAAACAAAGTCTAATGCACAAGGTCATGTCAAATAACATATGACAAACTTTGGGGATACTCACGACAGGTAACAGAGTGGTCAAGACGTCGGACTTCGTGAACAAAAACAGTGTCATAATATGCCCGCTGATACGGCGACCACTATCTGAGGCTTGGGACAACATGATCTGATTGTTTGCTCATTTTGAGCGAGTTAAATAGCCTGAGATCCACCTTTCCATTTCCAAATGGCTGTTCAAACGGGTATTATTGAAGTATCTATGGTGTCAGCACCTTGTGGATGAGCAGAATCTACACGCGAACAGTTCGCAAAATATCTACCACGTTCTCGAGCTGACAGAAGCTAAATGAAGCGTTCTTCAGGGCTATTCATTCGGGGGATCAGATCGAAAGGGGGGCAAGAATTGCCATGTCGATTTTGACCGAGCACTACGGTCCACATTTTCGTTACAACGTGCAGCGGTGACAAGGATTGATCTGATCCGGACTCTAGATCTGACACTTGTGTCAACTTTGTACCTCTGCAATGAACGCCAAAGATTGCAATCTTGATTTGATTCCAGTGCAAGCGTGTCCTTAATCAAACGAGGTTAGCTAAGCTGAACCACCTCGACTCAAAGCGTGAGCAAGGGAGTACTAGTGGTCCAAAGGGGGAAAGGTTTTCACGGAACGTAGAAAGCGCAGCTGCCCCTCCATCGCATTATACCTAGTGCCGCGGGCCCAGGCAGAACTGGTTGTGCCTGGCAGATGGCAGAACACAGGGTTGGCAGAGAACTAGTCCATAATATTAATAATATTGTGAAAACAGAGTCGCAGATAGGCTCTCGGCTGAACCTTCGTCCCAGAATATAGTCCATGATGGTGGCGCCCAGTGCCATCCTTAATTAACGATAGCCTAACTTGAGTGTCTCGAGTCTCGAGAATCTGGCAGAATTTGTGAGTATTGACAATGCGGAGGTCCTCATATGATTTTGCTGGATTGGAGTGGGTTGACTAAGAAATAGTACCCCAAGCTGCTATGGATGAGATTGATGTCTTCGGTGGGACTGTCGTTGATGTGGTACATATGAAAGTTTCACCGCTAGAGTTATGGAACCGGTAGAACAACCGGTTCTGCCGGAAAAACTGACCTCAAGTAGTTCTGCCGAGGGGAACTAACACTGATTACATTGCCACAGGAACTGGCATGAGTTCAAGCTATTACTGAAGACGTGTGAAACGTGGTGAGAACAATATGAGCATTTGTGGTGCAATCGGGTGTGAAGGTTCGCCGGTGATGCAGCGAAATCATTCGGGTGACTTGATAGGCACTTAAGCTTGCTTCATACTGGTCCAATCGAAAATAAACATTAATCAACTGTAAGCCGGGTGCTTACGACGTCCAGCCACGTGATCGTCCCTTTATATTACTACGTCTCGCTTCAAATCACAAAATAGACTCGGGTCTCTTATCTATGCTCTTGGACTCAAAGAGAGGGCGCCAATAAATTCCAAAAGAATTAATATTTTATTGTGAGATAATCAATCACAAAAAACGCAGTAATAACAAAGGTATTTGGGGAAAAACCCGCAGGGGTTTTCGGCTGAAATGGACAATAAGGACCTAGTAAAGAAGGGCAAGTATGAGCTGTGTATCCCAAGTGATTAGGAGCCAGTCGATGCAACAAGCACATGCTTGGCCCCCAAAAGAAAGGAGATGGGCGAAGACTCACAAAGTGTCACCATGGCGGAGGCATCACATACCGCATGAAGGGGTCCAACACTGGGGTGTCCTGCAGATAAGGTGCAAGCATGACAGCATGTTGGCGCAAATAGAGAACAAATGTGTCACTACTCCAGCGTCCCATCACCTTGACATTGTCAAACGGCACACCACAGAGCAGATATTCCAATGTCCCACCAATTCGTATGCCATGCCCCTTGAGCATGCCAACCTGTCACGAGTACCTAACACAAATCATTATTCTTTTCTTTCAACTGTTGGTATTAAGCGCCCGTTCCCAGCGCTACTCCCAAAGAAACCTACCTACGTACCAATGTTTACCCGAAACCCTAACCCTACTCCAGAAATAGACGCCATCATATCACCTGACGTAGCATGTGACCAATATCAAAACTTATCTGTGGCAGCTTCTTTTCTCATGACGTCATAGTACTCTTTCACATTATCACATCGTACGATTCCGTTTCCTATTTTATGATTGGCTAGTAGTTAGAACTCAGTTGTATCTCCACTTTAAATATGTGTATATAGTTAGGTCGATTGTAGTCAGTAGTTCTTTAGTTCAAACCTCTTGTCTCTACATTTGTAGCAGCCCGGACGTACCTGCTGAATCTATCTCTTTTGTGGTTATCCAATGTTTGAGTCCTGTGTCTTCGCCCTCCATTAACTCGGTATAAGGGTTGTGACACAACCCCAAGATGGTCCCCCGCAGCCTGCAAGCACTTGAGGAACTGTGACCGAGTGAGAGATCGCAATCCTCCCCGATGACACCAACTGAAAAGCGCTGCAGATGCAGGGGGGTCGTTGATCGCAAGGTGATTCTGCAAAGCTGCCTGCGGGTCAGCCAAACCACATTGTGCTGCCCAGTAGACTTCCTCGCCCGTCGGCAAGGTTTTGGT
>QFEN01000172.1:0-13369 GCA_003316125.1 Auricularia polytricha
GACAAAACATGATGAGTCAAATTGAATCCTTACAAAGCATGATGGATCAATGACAAAACATGATGAGTCAGGTTAAATCCTTACAAATCAGATTATTTCCCAGTCACATGACATGCTTACAAACATGTGAGGTGGCAAATGAGAAAGTCTGATGGCTGACTAAGCCTAGAAAAATAGAAAGATAGGTAAAAGCCACATAACAAACAGAAACAAACAGAGAATTGGGTCTGAGCCACATAACAAACAGAATCAAATAGAGAATTGGGCCTCAGACATAAAAGTCACAATACAAACAAACAAAAAATAAAAATAAAACAAATAGGGAATTGAGTCTGTGACATAAAAAATCAGAAAACAAACTAATGAATCAGGGGGAAATGATAGGGTCACTTTGTGATAGGATAGAGTACAGTTCATTATACTTTCCTTATCACCTGATATACACACATGTCATGGTATGAATCACATACCATGCATGACAACCCGTGTACTGTCAACCTTTTTGCACATAGCTGTAAAATACTGTAGAATACATCTAGATAGTCAAATCAATGAAAAATGCGTGATGAAGAGTGCTGCTCACTAAATCCAGTATTTTGGATGTCATGTGTGAGACCATGTGATCAAAGTCAATATATGCACGTATCAATATACGAGCGCGTCATTGATATTGACACGTCTCATACTCATAAGTTCAGTGCCTGCCAAACGAGCTCCTACAGCTGCTCAACCACTTCATACCACACACACAATGATAGTTGATAGTTTAGTTGTTCCGTTCATTTCATTGCCTTCGCTTGATCTGCTGGTCGATCACTTCATGCAGCATCTCTGATTTCACGCAGATTCTTAGATACTTTGTAATTTTACGGAAAATCACGCTTTTCAATTGTCATGTACGTAGTTCAGACCTTGCTTTTGCTTCCCTTGCCATGCTACAAGTTTTGCTCTTTGCACGCTATCATTTGCACACCTTTTCGTATGTTCTTGCTATTACTAAGCTACCTAATTTGGACTAATTGGCGTGACAATCACGCTGTTACAGGAGGGGGGGCGTGTTCGAAGTTATGCCAGGTTAGTGTTCTAAAATGTAATTTCCCACACCTCTTGTTACGAAGGATCCATGGTCAAGCCTTGTAAGCTGTGAGCAACACACTTTGTTCGGTCGTGCCCTTCCCTGAATATGTGATGTTCTCAAATAACGCGCATGTTCAGTGCTGGGTCTCAAACAGCCGTCCACAATTTGGTACCTATCTAATGAAAGTCGTGTAGCCGGTATGTTCTATGTAGGCATTGTTGATAAGCTCTTCCCACTCTGGCGTAATGCGGTCTAGAAAATGTATTTACTCATCCTTAAAGCCATGAAATGAATATTGAGAATATCACAAATTTTGGACGTGACGCATATGCTCTTTCCTCGATACGAGCGAAGAGAGGCATTAGTTGACCTAGTTCATGACATCACACCTCTGAAAGATGTGCGAATACGGCGGATCATGGCGATGCTGTGTCGGATGCGGCCCTAGCGCCCCCATTATTCCTAGCTCTGATCATGAGTTGCTGTTCTGCGACACCCATCCTATTCCAGAACATGGATGGGGAATAGTAGGGATAGGGCGCCACGCAATCCACCGAAATGAATAGCACAAATGGCGCCCCTGGCGCAATAGTGTGCCGACAAGGCAGTCGATAGAATTGAGAAAGGACTGTACCTGCGCAGCTAATACATCGGATGTGAGGGCCGTACTGACAAGGTACAGCATGAATGCAGATATCTATCAATCCTCTTTCTTGGTACGAACAGAGCGTCGGCGTGGTACCTCCTGGTTTCCAGCATCAACATCAGATACCTTCCTTTTCTTGCCTTTCTTTGGCTTTACGGGTCCGCCACTGGCGTCAACCTTTGCCTCGACTTCGTTATCACCGCTGTCGTCCGTTGGATTTGTCTTCGCCCCGAAATTCTTTGTGGCAGCTTGTTTCGAGCGTTTTGATGCATTTGATTTTTTCTTCCCGAATACCATCTCCTCCCAACCACCTTTTTCTGACATCATCTGGATGATCCCCCAACATTCCTGACTGACCCGCTGGACGCTTAGACGTCCGCGTGTGACCAGGGGCATCGCTATAGAGAAACACGTCGTGAGGTCACTTTTGGGCAATTGAGTGAAATCGGAAGACTCGGTACCTTTCACGGCTTTCATTCCCTCTGTGCCTATATACGCAAATTCATTTGGTGGATCCGAATCGGCCGAATCTGCGATATGGCGAAGAAGAG
This sequence comes from Auricularia polytricha, assembly GCA_003316125.1. Taxonomy (NCBI): domain Eukaryota; kingdom Fungi; phylum Basidiomycota; class Agaricomycetes; order Auriculariales; family Auriculariaceae; genus Auricularia; species Auricularia polytricha. Next base: position 2,276 of record QFEN01000172.1, read on the forward strand.
ATAGCGGGACAAAATGTTCAGCGCGTGACAGGAATGTGGCATCTATCATAAACCACTTCGGATCATCTTGCTTGGTTTTCTATAGAATTTCCGAAGGTACGGTTCAATACTGCGCACGAATATACTGTATCCAATTTACCAGATCGAAGTAGGGGTGAGAGCTAAAGAATAATAAGGTCAGTGTGACAAGAGTTTAGTGAAATTCATATTGAAGCGAACCTATCCCATGCTGTGTCTACAGAACAAGTACGAGCCTATCAGAAAGATGTTTTATTGATATCTCTAGGACATACAGTCGGGATACGCTTCTTTTGACACCTATTAGAGGGGATAAGGACGGGGGCGAGAAATACCACTGAACAGCAAACCTCAGCAAACCCAGCAATACCTGTATACACGTTAAAATAAAGTTCGCAAGGACGATCACCCACTGACCAGGGTTTTTACAGTTTGAATGATAGAATAATATCTTTCTGACGAACTGTATGAAAGACAAAATTGGGGCCAGAAGATACGCACCTTGTCTCCGATGGACATCTCCTTCATTAAGTTACGCGCTTCGAAGTTCCGCACTCCCTCCCACGGCGTCGTCCTTGCAGCTTCAAAATCATCCACGCTGAACTATAGCATGCGCATGGGAGCGGGCTATATTGAGCTCTCGCGTTCTGGAAGTCGGAGTAGTACCTCTTGGAGCAAAGCACACACCTTGACATCTTTGCCCTTTACGACACGCGAATCTGGCTCGGCTTTCATAAGCCAATATTTTCTGTCCGTACTCGTCATGGGCTAGAAATTTAGATGTATGTTAGCTCCGTGGTTGGCAGTTGTCGTGTCGGACTCGGATGCACGTTCAAGCCGCTAAAATTCAAACTCAGTTCCAGTACACGCGAATTTACCGCACTCGGACCCAACTTCAACGACTCGGAAGGAACGGGAAGTCACTTTCAGTATGCAGTCACGATGGTAGTCGGGTGGTAATCTGTGGCAATGGTCTGTAATAGTCAGTTGTGCTCGATTGACGTTCAACGTTCAGCCCCGTCGGATGTGTGACATATTCCGATGGGAAAGGCCTAATCTCCCACGGACCGTTGCTGTGTGGATATCCATATACATCAAGGCTGTGTGTGTCCAGCAAGTCATGCTTGAACTGCGCCCCTTGAGCCGATATTTGTTCATCAAAGATCTACGCGATTGGAGACAGATTGTTGTCCTTTTTGCGTCCATGTAGTACTGTAGAACAGTGTACTGTGACGGCGGTCAAACTTAGCCTGAGTCAATAACTGCGCAACGGGTCTTTTAATAGTACACATCCACTAAAGTTCCTGTGAACCACGCCTTGTCTTATTTCTTGCGTCCACAAGGACCTTAAAAGCTCGCACAACAGTCCGTCATCTTCACTTGTAACATAATGTCGAGCAACCAGGATCGTAAGGACCGATCTCCTAGCAGCTCTTCCCGTGGGAACGTTGTTGACCATGAAGCCCCTCCTGGTAAGCCAAGAGTCTGTTTCAGCCCTCCACTGAACCTATTCTCACCATGTCTGAAGTTACAGATGAGTTTGCATCGAGGAGGAATGGACCAGAAGCTTCTGGAAAGAACCATATGATCAACGTCCAGCCTTTGAAACGCAGCGAGATGCAGGTAACACAACAACTTTCGCAGTACAGGTCATGATATCTGACAGGTCTTATTTAGCCCTCATATGCACAGGACCTAGGTACTGGGGAGGTACGTCTATTCGTTTATGTGACACATTTCTCTTCTTACATTAGCATAGGTCATTCATGGTTTCTATGGGTCATTCCTCCAAGGTCTTGGCTCCTGTGTCGGGTTCCTTGGCGCTATTCCTTGCTGCCCTTTGCCAAACCCATTCCGAAATGTCCAGCAAGGTATGTACTGCACTCTTCAATGTTCAAATCATGTTCTGACTGGGACTCAAGGTTCGGTTGGTCTGGTCACACGGTTCGGTCACTTCTACAAGTCGGTTGACCCTGGTCTCGTACAAGTCAATGTCTGCACGGAAGACGTGCGCATTGTCGACGTTAAAATTCAAATCAGCGCCATCGGCAGGCAAACTGTCATCACTCGTGACAATGTTAATGTGGAAATGTGCGTTAATTTCATATTTATATTTTACCTCCAGTAGTTGATTATGGCATCTAGCGACTCTGTCATCTACTTCCAGATCGTGAACCCTTATCGTGCTGCCTTTGGCATCAGTGACTTACGCCAGGCGCTCATAGAACGTGCTCAGACCACCCTGAGACACGTTGTTGGTGCTCGCGCAGTTCAAAGCGTCGTCACTGAGCGGGAGGCCATCGCCTTTGAAATTGCTGAGATTGTCGGCGACGTCGCCGACAAATGGGGCGTTGCTATCGAAGGTATCCTCATCAAGGATATCATTTTCAGCCCCGAAGTCTCCGCTTCTCTGTCTTCTGCTGCACAGCAGAAGCGTATTGGAGAGTCCAAGGTCATTGCAGCCCGCGCAGAAGTTGATGCTGCTCGCCTCATGCGCCAAGCAGCCGATATCCTCGCATCACCAGCTGCTATGCAAATCCGTCAGCTGGAGGCTCTACAGCAGATGGCTAAGTCTGGTAACACCAAAGTCGTTTTCGTTCCTATGCAACTCCAAAGCGATGTTGTTGGTAGACTCGGCTCCAGCAGTAATGCTGAGGCATCTGGGTCTGGGTTGCGTGATGAAGCAGGCGAGTTCCTCACCGGTGCTGGTCATGCAGGTCTTCTAGCCAGCATGGCGGATGTATGATCTCTTTAGCGGACGATTCCCAATCTGTTGCTCTATCTATCCATGCATTTTTTACGGATATCTTATTAGCCCTGTTTGTTCATGACTCAACGTTTTTTTAGCCCTTAGCTAAGTTTTGTAAGACTTCGTGTACGCTTTAATGCCATCTGATGATTTAACGTATGCATACAGTATTCTCCTTGAACAATTACTTCCAAATGCATAGCAGTATAAGAGGTAAAGGTAGTAACTGAAGTGGGTACTACTGTAAGATTTGTTGGCTGGAACTACTTTAGACAGGATGTATGTAGACTTCTTTCTTTCTTTCTTTCACAAACTCAAGCGTAATAAAGACAGATCGAAAACAGATAGAGACGCAAGAGGAAAAGGTAGCAGAGGTAATCGAAACAAATCGTAATGAAGGCACATCTCGAGAGCGAACAACGGGTAACCGACAATAGGAGCATAACCCAGCTCGTGATCCAATGTAATAGTGTGTCGTGGTCCAAGGCAAACGGACAAACAAAACGAAGCAAAGAGATGAAATTGAGCAGCGAAATCAAAAAAGAAGGGATTTGAATTGAGGTGCGTGGCTGAGGCGAGGACCGTTCTGAGCAACGTTCCTCAAGATTTAAGACGACGACGATGGATGTGTGTGGTTGACAGATCCCTGCAACTTCCACGGATGGTGCTGATCCAGATCCAGGCTTGCGAGCGTACCATTGAGATCGTGGATGGGATCGTGTTCCTCATGCCCGTCGTACTGACTCGAACGTCCTTGTGATGACGTCTCACTGGAGTTCGGCCGAGAGATTGGTTCTTGGCGTGTCATGCAACGCCCACCCTCAAACGCCTTGGCAGAGCCATCCAAGAACGGAACATATCGCTGGGACCCACTTGGCGTACGTACAGGGGGAACGGGTCGCTCATTGGCAGTCGCAGCCTTGAACTCCATGATGCTATCATAGCGCGACACGTGGCTCATAGAATGGGGCAGCAGATCGTAGCTGTCTGAACCTCTCCGCGTGTACATATTCGTGTCCGGCGAGAAAGGCGAGAACGAGGACGTGAGATGTGATCTATGGTGTTCCACAGAATTCAGATTTGATGGTGGACGTGACCCGGACCCCCCTGGATACACATCGTGCGGCAGTTGACCATCAGAGAACGGCTGGTTCATGATGAGCGACCTGAGTTTTTCCTCAGAATACCCACTGTATTTCGCAGCGTCGATGTAATTGCGGTTCGATGCATCACTCCCACCGCTGGATTGACCTTGGCCCGTCAGGCCAAGCCTTTGCAAGAGTTGAATCGCCTGTTCTGGCGTCATCTGACTCTGAGGAGCCTGGCCCTGCGCAGATGCCATCTGAGCCTGGAACTGAGCCTGAAGTGCGGCGGCCTGGGCTGCCTGCGCAGCAGCTTGCGCAGCTTTATCTAAGATAACACTATCAGTTGGTTGGACGTCACACAACGCACGAGGAGGACCCACATTGACTTCTACCCCAGCTCAACCGAATTCTACTCCCGCCGATAGGGAAGCCCTGCATCTTCTCGATAGCCCGCTCTGCATCAACCTTTCGAACGAACTGAACAAAGCCACAATGTTTTCCGACGGGCACCTTCACCTGTACGTATAGCGTTATATTAGCATCCCAATAGCGCAAAAGTGGAGCTCTCACGTAATGAATCTCGCCGAACGGAGTGAAGAACGTCCGCAGGGTTTCTTCAGAAATCAAAGGCGACAACCCACCAACAAACACAGTTGTGTTATAGGGGTCTGTAGAAGTGAGCTGCTCGCCATTCGGTCCGATGAGATTTCCAAGGATGGCACGCGCTTGAGCGTGGTGTTTCCACGACTCTTCGGAGATGATGTACCGCGGTGCCACGGAATGATCTTGTGAGTCATGCGCCGGACCAGAGGGAGCAATGCCTTTGGCATTATTACTGGAGCCAGCGTTGGCATACTGATGGGCGAGCGCAAGAACATTAGCGGAGAGACCAAGCATCTCATCCGATGACATCGAAGACAAGCCTCCTGAAGACGCGGTTGAACTCCCCTCAGATCCTAGGGAAGGTATAGAGCTCGAGCCGCTCAACGTTGAACCCGAAGTGGAGGGACCAAGGGACGCGCTGGCTAACGAAGACGAAGATCCGGCGCTCGTCGAAGCTGCCATAGGCGCAGAGACGCTCCTTGGCTGGCCACCAAGCGGGAGGGCCACAGTAACTGGGTTTGGCCGCTGGTCAGAAGTAGGGGAACCAGGAAACTGAATTTGAGGAAGATCCGTCGGCATGGGAGGCGGCTTGAATTTGGCTGTGGCGGGAGATATTCGCACTAAAAATCACGTTGTTAACTTGCCCGAAGTAGGATACGAAGATGACTGACTTGGGCGTGAAAGGCAGTACAGGCCATGCATCTCTATCAGCGCACGCTGCTGGTCCGCTTCTTCAGTAAATCTGTGTGCAAAGGGGACTATGAGTTCGTTCGTCTAGTCGCATGACTGTACCACAGACTCACCGTACAAACCCATACCCTCGCGAGATGCCAGTGATAGGATCGAGCATGATTTTTGCACTCTTGCAACTCAAGAATGGTCGAATAAACTTGGGCTCACGATCATTCCGTAGGCCAAGAACAGGGTTGCGAAACACGGCCACGAGATCCGAATTGGATGTTTCTGGCGCAAGATCACCCACAAAGATGCTGTACTCTTTGGGAAACTGTGGTTGTCCCGTAGGCACAATTACACCAGCTACTGGGAAAGAGGGCGTAATTGGACCGGTAGGTGCAGAAGAAGCCCAGTTAATAACAAAGGGCTTGTTCGAATTCGGCATTGTGGCAGGCTGCGCACTCCCGCCACCGTTCACTTGATTGAGGACTGAAGAAGCGATAGCTGGCGAGGGGAACGTGAGGTAACAGTAACCAGAGTTGTTGGTTGGTTGAGCTGCGGTGGCGTCTGGGCCCGCGTTTGGAACCTTGACAGTGACTGGGTCCCAACCCATCAGAGCACAAACTTGTTTTGCGTATTCTTCGTCCATCCAAGGTTCAAGTTCGCCCCACCACAGAGTAGACCGTAATACGTTTAAGCCGGAGTTGGAGTTGGCGGGCAGGGCGAGATCGCCGGACGGTGAAAACGATTGAAGCTGACGATGGAGATAGCCTTCACGGTCAGCGTCGGAGGATGCGTTGTAGTAATTGGTGTTGATGGTAAGAGCAGCGGGCGAGTTGCTGTGGGGGACGGGAGGAGGACGGTGGTGGTTAGAAGATGAGAGGTGTTGGGTAGATGTGTGTCTATTTGGGGCGGCTTGAAATGCTTCTGGGATTCCAATACTGCTGTATTCCTTGTCTGGGTGAATACCAATAGAGCGGGGTATTAATGCCGAAGTGCTCGTGTTGGGAGGATAGACACCTAATCCGTTGGACATGCGTCGATCTCCTGACACAGGATGTGACGGAGAATTGGAAGGGTAGTGGTTGGACATGTGATCGGTTTCTGCGGGGGAACGAGAGTATACCACACCAGGAGGACAGCTAAAGTCGTGAAAGTCAAGACGAGACATAACTAAACAATAATTGGAAGGTAGGTCAAGTCAGGAACGACTAAAAGGAAATCACGCACAATTACGACGAAAGGGGGGGGATCAAAGGACGAATGAAAGTAGAAAAACGTGAACTGTGAGCAAAAGGTGGACAGCAGAAGCTCGGGGATGTGCTCTGAAAAAATGTGAAAGAAAAAGCGATAAAAAACAACGTGCAAGAGAGCAATAGAAATAGAAAATAAGACTGATTGATAGCGATGCGATGCAAGACGAAATGCAACGAAGATTGTTTTAGAGTCTTGTAAGATAGTTGGCAACTGCAGGCCAGAGTAGTTCGAGCAGGTCGAGGAGAACAGAGAAATTGGACGTACTAGTAGAAGTTTCGTGGCAGATGAATGTATAACTGTCGATTAGCCTGTGCCAGTATAATGGTAGTGCGGAGTGACAAGATCGGAGTACAATTTAACGTTTGTGTCAACGTCTCATTTTCACTCATGATCGTGGACCTTGGACCGATGACTTGGTCGCTGTCGAGCTCACCAAATGCCCCATTATTCGACTCATCCGTGCATGTCCACCAGGATCGCACGGATAATTTTACCTGTCTCCAGCATCTCATCAAGTTATCAGTAGTGGTGGCATCTTGCTCGGCACAGCATACGTTGCACTCACCCAATCCAGATAACAATGGCCACTCGAACAATGAGAAAAATCAAGGTAAACGTTAGTCTGGCACCTACTCACCTTCCTGCGAAGCTGATTCAGTCAGTGCCTTCCGGAAGTTAATGTGGGTCCATATTTATGCTTTCGTGGCGGTGTCCCTGATAGGCGCCCAGGTCCGGCCAGGTCCCTGCCCTGGATCAACAAACTTGTTGTAGGCGCTTCCCTCGTTTTCTCTGGAACTTATACGCTCAAAATCTCGATGATGTTACCTTGCAGTGCGTTTCCTGTCCATCTACATATGATGGACTCAATGGGATTGTGTTCTGCATCTGATCCCACAGTTGTTCAGTTCGGACTCTTGGTCTCCGGCGAATCATGTCTTTCGTCGGCTTCCTTGAATCGCTACTAGGCCACCACTTGTGGACTCTTGTTTTAAACATCCTATCTACAGCAGTGCGGATGCCGACTATACCACTCGCAACTCAACTCACAGTTATACATTCCAAGGTTTGCGGTCACATCAACTTCAGACTGCACCCGTCATCAACCAGATCATGAGTCTCGGGTACTAATTGTGCCATGTCACTGCGGCGGTACCCCATGTCGTCTCGTTGAGTGGTCCGTCTCACCGAGGAATTATACTCGACCGCTGCAGCCTGCGGGACTATGTTCTGAATGTTCATTATAGTACAAACTCTGAAGTTGTATTGCCTGTGAATCCGTGCACGCAATGATACATGATGATTTTCATCCCTGAGGTTGCCCTGAGGCTTACGTAATCCAACCGGAACTTTTGGTCGCACTGCAACGAGTGTGTAACAATTTCAAAACACAGCTCACACCGAACAAAAACTGCTTTAACTTAGTACTGGCGGTGGGCATATCCAAGCCATGCCTATCCGTCGTCTATCTGTTTCAGCAGAGCATGCAAATCCACCTCAGAGCTCAAACAGAGCTCACAGAAGCAACGACTCTCACCATATTCTCACAGGAAACGGCGGTCCCATCCACCCGCCTTCCATAGCTTACTCGGGCGCGTCTACTACCCCGCAACAGAAGATGGTAGTACAAGCCCTCATAAACAACAGAATAAAGCATAAAGTAGGTTACTTATGCACCCCGACTGTTTGATCAGCTCTGATTTGTTATGTCACGCAAAGCTGCCAATCAATTCCGGCCTTTCTCTGGACATTGTCGAGTCCGATCCTGCGACACAGAGAGCGGTATGCGCGCTCGTGGAGATCGCGCACGACTCGTTAGACATAATAGCTTGGTCGCTAAGTGAACTGCTCGAACGACTCGCAAAGGTACTTCTGCGAGTTCTTGCGTAGAATAAGTGCTTATATGCGCGTTATTATAGCAAGTTGATGCAGACGGACAAATGACCACCGAAGCATTGCAGTCTCAGTTATTTATCTTGAAGATTTTGTCGGTATGCATGACATCAAGATGGGATCACCGACACGAACAGGACGACGCGCGCTCCTCTCGCGCGGGAAAACCCCAGAATGGCAGCCAGGCTCCCGGTCATGTAGAGTCGCCATTGCCGTCTTCGAGTCAGCAGGGCAAGAAGATTCGGCAAGCTTCCACCGAGTTTTCCTCGTCTCCACCACCTCCATGGACAGAGGCTTACCCTCTGGACGACAACTGTGCACGCTATATCCTGAGTGTCATGGTTCTTTATCTACGTCAGACAGCAGCACCGGAAGCTCGACTCATGTCATCTTCAAACCTGGCTCCTGACGCGTCATTACACGATTTCGAGTCAGTGGATCTGCCAACAGAGTCATCGGCATTTGATGATTACACAGGAAACACTGGCCCGTTACTACCTCCTCACATATCGCATGGACCAAAGCCGGTCCTGAAGCTGAAGAACTCATCTGCCTCATTCCAATCGGCTGTCAGCGCAACCTCGGGGCACTGGCAGCTAGGCCGTACGTTCCACTTTGAGAGGACTCATATGGCGCTCGTCAAATCTGCACTTGCGCTGAATCTCCTGATCAGCAAGTTCGCAGGACGCATCGTCTACCATCTCTCTGCATCAAACTGGCTGGTTGTCTTCCATCGAATACGCCAGAAGATACACTTCCTCGCCAACACGACAGAGGATAATCCTGATACGATTGATTTGCAACTCATGACTCATAGTGCGATGGACAGAGCGCGTCTCGTTCAAGTTCTGCATGAGCTTTCTTCACTTCTCGTGAACATGAAGCGACAAGCTCAGACAGCGGTTGCCATCCCATTACGTATGGCAATCTGGAACTGGATCGAGATGTGCCCACAGGAATACAACGAGGCAGTGAGATCAAGAGGGAAACTCGAGGGCGCACCAGAGCGTGTCTTTGACCTCCTGCACTCCGCGAACGAGCCCGGTCGAGAGCGTGCACTTTGGCCGACGTTGACTGTCCTTGCTTGTCTCGCTGCTGAGCGCCTGTCGCCAGATTATCAGATCGATGTCGAGAGTCGTTCCACGAGCTTTCCCACTCACAAATCCAGTCACAGGAAGGTGAGGTTGATGTCAAGTGAAGTATAATGTGATCTCATTGTTTTCACAAAGGATATCCGATTTGTAGAGGACCTACTCAGGCATTCAAACACCAATTCGAAGCTCGCTGATGTCTCTTTCGTGTGTGCGATTGACATGTGTAGAGCTGGATTTCGGATATCGCCCGATGGCGAAATGCCCCTCAGACATATTGCGGCAGACATTTCCCATGAAATTAAGGTAATGGTGACATTTTGGTATCTAATCTTTGCCATACTAACTCTCTGCAGTCAACCTTGCAGAAGTCACCCGGGCAGAAGCCATTCTGGGACTCATTTGATGAAATCGACGTCGCGACCTATGCTGAGGCACTTGTCGCCGTATTCCGTTTCCTGTCGGAAGAGGAATCAATATCGTTGTTCTTGGATTGTTTGGAGCCTGAGCGGTCCGATGCGGTAAAGATTTGTGCTATCAAGGCTGCTACCACTCTGTCAATCGAGGTTCGTGCTTGAAATACAGCAATGCCTTTGCTTTTACTAACCCGGTTTACAGGCACCCCGTGTGCCTTGGCAGCAATCTTTGGAGAAGCTCCAGATTGCCATCTCACCTCGCTTGAGATGCATCTACAAGGTAAATGTGTACCCGCAGTATTGCACCTGCTTGTTGGCTCATCGACTTGACCTGCAGACCTCTTCTGTGCGGCTGAGTGAATACGACAGTGATGGAGCTATTCGCCGTGCAGCATCTCGACCCAAGGCCAAGCGCTTCACGTCCGAGACGCTGATTGACAAGGACCTTATGCTCCTCTCCATTCTCGCACTGTTGCGGGCGTCGCCGGATTACTACATCGCCAACATCGAAGACTCAGACCTGGAAGGTTGGGTGGCGATTTCAGCACGTGTCCGGGACTCGGATACTGATACGGCCGTCAAAATTTCGGCTGCGACGTCGCACCAGCACCTCACAGATCTCTTCTTCAAGATGCCCCCGAATGACCCTTATTATAACATGATCGAAGCGTGGATGAAAAGTTCAATGTTGGCATGACGTTTGCTCGTATTTCACGATTCGCTAACGTACATTTGCAGGCCCATGTCGTTGATGTGCATAGCTAAGAGGTTGTTGATGACTAGGCTCGACCCTGATAGCCAGAGGCTATGGATACACGTCGCTCATCAGCTCGTCGAATGCTACCACAGGAAGAGCGAGGTTAGTCATCATCTTCCATTCACATGTACCACCTTACAGACGTTCTGATGCAGGACAACCATGCTCGTGGCATGCAATTCGACAACGATCGTGTACCAGCCTTCGCAATGTCCGAGATAGCTTTCTTAGTATCACTTACGTCAGTAAGCAGTGATGTCTCGCAGCTTGCTGCCCAAGGTCTTCGTCTCATTGCACAAGCTGAGCGGCAACCTGGAGCTCCTGTCAACCATGGCCTCACTGAGGAAGAACGCTCAAAACGAAATCCGATATACGAACAGCTTGGTGACCCCAGCGTCATCATCGTTGGTGCGTTTTGTCGACTTTCTATTTGTCCTTTGTGTAATTTTTGTTGCAGGACGTGTTAGAGAGCAGAAACGTGTACGAAAGCTCTTGCGCTTGGTTGCGAACTCCTCGCCCATAAACATCGCTGTTTGGGAGGAGTGCTTCTATA
>QFEN01000172.1:16993-38350 GCA_003316125.1 Auricularia polytricha
TGCCGGTCACTATGGAGGTTGCGGAGACTCATGTCCGAGTTACTTCAGTATGTAATCACCACTTCAACTGTAGGAGGTGCAACTAAGCTGCCCATTATAGATACGCGCAGCTGTCATCTCTCCAAACTTGAACTGCAAGTCGACGGAGATCATTTCTCTTGCTGATGTTAGCGATGCTTACAACGTATCCACTGGCCTCGATCCCTACGAGTTCATCATCCGCAGAAGCAAGCAAGGTGTAACGTCCTACTTCTCTTCACCACAGCGTGACAGCATTGTCAAGGTGAGATCATGATAATCGTTGCGAAATGTCCAATTTATTTATATGATATCCCAGTCCATTCGTGCCGCCAAAAGTCAACTGAGGGACACGCGCTATTTCCGCATGGATAGGTTCCCCAGATTCTCCAATATCTCCACAACGCTACTCCACGTAGGCATGCTCAACATCGACTCTGAGGATGAGGGACTTCGCGGAGCTGCCTATGATCTTTTGGGTGCTCTTTGTTCTTATTTAAACTATGACAAGAACCCCATCATTGTGTCGAAAGGTGAGTGACTCCTTGAACAATCTATGGCAATCATTCTAATGCGACATAGCGGGAATCATACCTGGCGACATATCTACATTTGTCATTGGATTGAGTGACCGCCTAGCTGGCTTTGCACCTAAACTCACACTCGATTTCATTTCTGTCATATCCGCCGGCATGGACAAGGCCAACGCTGCTCAACGTATCACCTGCTTGCAGTATATGAGCCCTTGGGTGAAGAACCTCGCAAAATTTTGCAATCCAACTAATTCATTGTACGAGCACTCGGGAGCGAGACTGCGAGACTGCGTTCGTTCATTGATCGACCTCACCATCTCTGACTTGGAGGCAAGTTTAGATGTCGCTAAGGTCCCCCTGAGTACTCATTGGATTATAGATAAGCTCCATGGTTCACAAATACATCTGGGTGGAAATAGGCCGTCAGGAATCGACCCTCGTCTATATAGTTCTCGAAGAGCTCATCCGTGCTGCGTCTGATGGTGGCATTGGGTCCCGAAGATGTGAGACCATCGCGAGGACAACCGCTGCCTTGTCGTCCATCAATGTCAGGGGAAGAATTTTTTCAAAGTTAAGAAAAGTTCTTGGAAAAACTTCCCTTAAACCATCCAAGACACTGCCAGAGAACGTCCACTGGAACGAGATTGCCACCCTTGCTCGTTTCGCGCTTGTAGCCAGCAATCACTCGAAGCAAGCAGCGTATGATCAACTATACATCCCCGACATCATCCACGTCGTTACGCTCATCGCGGGCACAGGACAGACGTTAGTTCGCAAGTCATTATATGGCGTAATCATGAACTTCCTTCAGTCTGTATACCTTGTACGAGCTGAGGATCCTAGCGCACCTGAATTGCGCCTTCTGATCGACGAGCTCATCAAGGTGGAGAACCTTACACTGTTCGGTCTCACTCGCCAGTCGTGTACTAGCGAATATTGCAATTATGATCCTCCAAACGACAAGGCAATGATTGACTCTCAAGAAGCCTTGACTCGTCTGCTTGTTCGAGTGATGGAGGTGACGTCCGGCTCAAAAGGTGAGTTCCATGCTTGGCATTGTGTACTCCTCAAAATAATGTGCTAGGCTTGCTCAATATCTGGCGCGCACGGTGGATGAGTCTAGCGACATCAACTGCATTCCAGTTACCAGCGATCATTCAGTCACGCGCCTTCCTTGTCCTGGGCACTCTTGCAACTTCAGATGTCGACGACGATCTAGTTTATCAGATGCTGGTGGCGTTCAAGAACGCGCTAGGACAGTCCACAGAATCCGACACGATGGCGGTGGTTTGCATGCTTCGGTGCATTTGCAAAGTAGTGCCTTCCTTGACCGAGGGTTCCCGGTATCTCTGCCAGATTTTCTGGCTGGCCGTTGCTTTGTTGCAATCCAGCTACATTGCGTTTTATTCAGACGCTGCTGGGCTCATGCGCGCGACAGTCGAGACGCTGGAAAAGCATGGTGCCTTTGAAGGCAGTTCGATACCCAACGTACTGCTGGACGGGCGGGCTTCACTGGAAGACACTGTCTGCCAACTTGACCACTTGCTCTGTCTCTCTTTCGACTCTAGTTTCTCCTTCACACTGGCTGCTATCATCTTCAAGGGTGTCCGCCACAATCACCTCAAATCTTCTGCCGAGCTCGTTCTGCGGAGTTTGCTGTCAGTCACCGCGCGGTGTGACAATCAAGCTGCAGATGGCCCAGGTTCAGGCCTTTGTCCAGATGCGCTTGGCTACTTCATCGCCTTGCTCCCCTTCTGCACGACACACGAGTCTTACGTGCAGCTCCTACAAGACTGTAAAGGAGAAGAGTTTTTGCCAGCACCTAACTCCTCTCGTCAAAATGATTTTGTTCCTCGCGTTTCCGTCGATTTGCTGTCTCTAACAGACAACACATCGGCACTTCTTACAGTGTCATTTGCGAGCACATTATTGGCCACTGCACAAGGTGACGATGCCGAGACCGAAATTCTGTATAATTTGCTGGCAGATATCGGGGCTACCCACCCCGAGTCGGTTTCAATGATGTAAGTCCTATAAATATCATCAATTTTCTCGTGCTGATAGTTCTTTGAAAGCTATGACATTCTGCAGGACAGGATAAAAGATGCCTTCGCAAATTCTTCGAATGCCGCAATCATTAGAGCTGTGACGAGCATCTTCCGCAATGCACAGGACTCCCTGCGCCTGGGATCGTTACACTCGATGTCTGTATCCACACTCAGTACGGTGGATGAGGGCAATCCAGCGCAAAGCCTGAAGCAGAAATTGGAAGAGCTGGGTATGGATGGCCTCACAACGAGCTTCCAGTTCTTGGCTCCCAATCGAAGTCATTGGTCGAATATTGCTGCTTGGATATCCGACCTGGTTCTAAAAATTGTCGGCCTGGAATAGTTTTTTTAGCATGCTGTGTTTTCTTCATGGACGTCATGCAGAACATATATTGTACTTCTAACCTGCATCGTTTCAGTTCTGTCTTCCGCACATACTTTACTCAATGATCCGAATATCGCTAGTACTATTACTGCTAATGCCACGTCGTTCTACGACATAGGGTACACATACGATTGAATATATATCATTATGATTTTGTTGACTGGTCTTGCAGCAGTCTTGGACTGGTTTTTAGCGTGGCCCTCAGCAGGCAGATCACACCAATTTAAGATTCGCCAAGTAAGGCAGCATTCACACGGTGTCTATTTAGGATAATACTGATTTGTTGCCATTCCGAGGACCTTGTTCATACCCTATTACTTACTGCATATATATTCTCGCCTTTCCCGTTGAGCCTCGCGACCACCCATTCTTTACCCAACATTTAATCGACTGGATTCGATATGCACGACGAGTCCGCCTCGGACTCCTGTCCCGCTACCCCAGATGCATTAGACACAAACAGCCTTTACCATGCCAATAGTAACATCGACGACCTAACTCTAGCTTTGATGAATCTCTCCCAAGTATCATCCTTGGAGTCCCAGCAGAGCATATGCTGTTGTTGTGGTAGCACCGAGTGTCAAGCGACGAAGAGTTGGCTGGACTCGAAGGAGAAGCTCGAGAAACGGTTGCATCTCAGCGCAGGTATGTACTTGTGCCGTCTCCAACGCGAGCGGTCCGTAAACATCTACACAGAGGTCGGCTCTGCCCTTTTGCAGCGGCATGAGGCATACGTCAGTCGACACGAGGTACGCGAAACCCTGATCACAACATGCCTCCGTAGCTCATGTTGTATTAGTCTAATGTGCACACGCCGCGCGGTGCTTCAGATGATCTTGTGGACGAGTCACTTCAAGACGTGCATGCTGAAGTCGATTCGCCTGTGGCCGAGCTGATGAAAGATAATGCTGTCCTGGAGAAGGTTGGAGTCTCCCTTACAAAATGGGTTGTGTTAACACTTCAATTCTAGCGACTAACGCAAGCGTTATTGAATAGCGAAGTAGCTGAGGCATCACATAAGACTGTACTCCAGGAGCTGGAGGAAGCCCGGACGTCGGTGACGCGCCTGACTTCATACCAGGCACGCACTGTAGGGATTGATTCTCGACTAGCCGCTACTCTCCAAGAGAATGATGACCTTCGGCAAGAGCGAGACAGTCAAGCACAGAAGGCAAAGACTGCAGAAGCACGTATTGCTGCTCTTAAGAATCGTACTGGTAGGATTTCCTCATCGTCTCCAGATCAGGTTTTATTGATGATTTGGATGTGACACAGATAAGCTACAAGCTGAAGTTCGTCGATTGCAAGCTGACCTCGAACTTCGACGCTTGCAACGATTAGAGTCGTCAGAATCTTTACTACAAGATGTCCGCTCTCGCCTAGAAGGTCTTCATCACACGGTAAGGGTCATGCATAAAAGTATGTAGTGAATCACCAATGACCACCTTCAGCGTACTAGCTCTGTGATAACCGAGGACTCGGAGGTTATGAAAGTATTGGAGTCGCTAGTCTCTGACAACGAGGTCCTTAAGGCCGACAATGAGGAGCTCCATAAGCTTCTCACCGAATCCAGAGAAGACCTTCAAGTGCTACAATCGCAAGTGGAGGAGAATGTCAACTTCGCACCTCCAATACGAGGTCTGCATTTTATATCAAAGTTCAATGCGCGGCAATTTATAGTGTTGTGATTAGTGGATACGCCTTCAAAACATTCACGGACAGGGAGTGGCCCGTCGTCATTTATTCAAGATTCGGTATGAACATATATACTCGTCCAATTTCCTATCCATTCACAATTGACTTAGTTGCTGAACTCTGTCAAACGTCCATCAAGCTCAGAGCCAAAGGCTCGTCGTGTCTTTGTGAGTGTATTCTCCTCATAATTACAGCCGATGTCTTACGTGGTTCCCAAGGAGCCGCTTACGCCCGAGACCAGTCATCGTCCACTTTCCCCAGCAGAGTCTATGGTTCCCTCAGAAACGAAGTACACCAGTCTGCACCCACAATACCCACCTTCTCACTTCAGCTCCGATGTGGACGAGTACGACCTCGATCACCACTCGTTGCTCACCAATCCTAATCAACATTCCAAGGCGGTACAGACAGACCGCTGGCTAGGGTTACATCCGATGGCACAGCTGGCACCGTCTCTCAGCGAGCTTATATCGTCCTTTCCTCATGATGCCCGATCAGATTCTTCCTCCTTTCATGATGGTCAACCTACACACCTCTCTGCTCTCCTAGAACGCATGGTGTCACTCCTGTCGCGCATGTCGCAAGCAGATGCGCTGACATTGACAAACCGCTTAAAACGCCAGCATCTGCGTGGTGCGGACGTTAAACACCTATCACGCGCGACCGTAAGCAGCATCCTCTCGGAGATCACTCAGCTGCGTGCACAGTACCGCATGCTGCTGGAGGATGAGAAGGTCACCCTCATGTGCACCCGGAAGGATCTGCGTGGGTTGTTCAAGTTCTTCAAGGACGTGTTTGAGGAACTTGGGCAGCTGCGTGTCACGTTGAATGATGTCATTTTAGAGCCTTCTATTGCACAGAGGGTCAGTGAGATGGCGCTGGATCCTGCAAAGGCCGAGGCGATGGAGAGGGAGAGGAAGGCGGGACCAGGTTCAAGTTGGATGGCCCCATTCTCGAAGCTGTTCGGTTCATCATTAAGCGAATCGAGCACTCACCCTTCTCAATCACCCACTAGACCTGTAAGTCGAGGTCGTGGAATCATTCGTCAGCCACGTCCAGTACCAAAGTTGGGCCCGGCGCTTGCTGCCTCGACTACAATAGTAAACGTCGAATTCTCGGGAGCGAGCGTTGGCAAGTCTGTAACAAGCACATTCTCTGCTCATCCTACAAACGAAGTACATCCGTTTGGCCCGGTGTCACACGTTGATACTGTTCCTCGTCCGCCTCCATCGACCTCGAACGTACGCAGCGTCATGGGCATCTTCGCGGGTGCACCCCACCCGAATGATGCCGCGGATCCATGGGTAGTTCTTCCCCGTGCTCCTCGCCGTGTCCGTTCTACTTTCTTTAAGTCAGATGAGCCTTCGCAGAGCGGCACCGCGACCATCGACAGATCCCTCGTGTACAAGTGGAGCAATTCGCACCTGTCACCCGAGATCGACGCTGACACTAGTCCAGAGCACGATGAGGCAGATGATGTGCCTGGACCCCTCCTCGAGCGTACCCTGCGCAGGCGGGGTCTCTCAGACTCGTCTATTCATTCGACGTACATGCACCAGACTCAACACAGTGCACCTGCTGAGCCCAGCACTGGCGGGTCAGTATTGCAGACCCTTAGCAGGACGATGAGAAACTTCAGCTTCGCTGCGAGCCAAACAGTGTCGGGGTCTGTGACATCACCACCCCCGCCCAGTCGCGTGCCAGAAGAAGGGGCTGGTCAACGGGAAGGCCTTGGCGTGCCACGCCCTCATCCTCGCAGAGTCGGCACTCCGACACTATCGTCGCTCATCCCGAACTTGAGTTTAACATCATGGGCTACGGCCAGCGCCGCGTTGGAGAATCCCCACTCGGGGTCACGAGCAATGTACTACGGCAGCGTCCGAGAAGATTCCATCATGCCCCGGCCATGGGGACGAGAAGAGCAGAGGAGGGATATTTAGGCTGACAATGCCGAGGGGAACGTGTGATCTATTTACTTATTCAATAGGACATATAGTGCAGTGCCTGACTTGATTACTTCGCCTTCATGATACCCCCTCTCGTTACAATAACATTGTATTATATGAAGAACAATGCATAATCGTTGACATTCTATTGCGTACGGTGGGGCTACAATTTAACATTCAATACAACGGCAAGATACAGCGGCAAGCTGCTTGAGAATAACGATACATGCGGGGTTTGGAGAATACAAACGGAAACTCTGCAGACATTTTGACTGAGCTGAATGTTCTAACAGATGGGGTCTGAGCAGAAATCTGGTTGTAGGAACGACAGCTGATCGTAGTCGCAGAAAGCAAGAGAGCATGGAACGGCGAGGAGGGATCAATGCCGCCTCGCCGTGCGCTTAGAATGGCTCCGTCTTTCTCCGTCATCACGACTTCAAGTTAAAATTCCAACATCTGCGTCGCTTCTCATCTGCCTCCTCGCATTCATATCCAGTCGGCGGTTCCGTACATGCGCGCATCAAACTTAGTGGCAACTCATTCTAATCTTCAAGAACAGAGATATCTTGCCATAGAACATGGGGGCGGCGCCCCCCATACGGGTTGCGGTTGTCTAGTTTCTCGAACATAAAATTTACTCTCATCGTATTTGAAAACCTCTAGAGGAGCTTCGAGTTGCTGTCTGTGCGACATTGATCACAAAAGGCTTCACATGACTTGAGTAAATCGCTTTGCAAGGCGACACATCTACGAACCTGGGATTTGCCACGCCTAGTTGTCATGTGTAAGCTTTCGTTCAGCATCTTTCGAAACATTATTCTGCCGTTTAGTCTGCAACCGCGTGAACTCATGTCGCCAAATTAATTAGACAAACTCACGATGCCTGTAAAGAGTTTGCATTCACTGCGAAGCAAGGACCAGGTGAGTTTTTCGAATATACGCTTTTTTCAGACACAAACCGCTCGCAAGGATTGCATATAATCCAACCCATATGTCTGCAAAAGATTCATTTCGTGACAAAGGACAGAGATCCTGGTTCACTCACAATTTTGCTTCATTGCTAGGAACTAATCTTTCACAATCAGTTTTGCACTGTTCGTCCGAGGAAAGATCTCTTATGAAGCTCATAACAAGGACCACGACCAGGCTCAACATAACATCAGCCCCGACATGCCAGGAACGTCGTCTTTCTACATACCAGCATAGTGCTCATCGATAGTCCACAGAACCAAACAGTCAATTATGTTCGTTGTCCTGCAAAATAATTACATTGGATCGGATCGGAAGCAATGTAGCATGCCTTGAAAATATCGACCGTTGCTTCCTCAAGTACCACGCAATGGCCATGGTGAGTGTCAGCTCACAAACCACGCGCAAAGTGAGTGAAAGTGTGATCAGTGTGTCCTGATCATGTGCAAATGTCGCAAGGCTTTTCATGTTGAAAGCTTGCACTGCGATCACGAGCGAAACAGACTGAGCTACTAAACAAAGTGCTATCGAGAGAAGGGGCAGTGAAAGACTTTTCGAAAGCTTCCACAGTCGAAATGCGAAGGGCGACTACGTGCTGGTGAGTGTCTCCGTCAAATTCAATGCAGGATCTTACCTCTACCAGGACCCCTGTAATTCCAGTGAAGAGAATAGTTGCGTCTGCTCCCCATGGGAAGACCTGGAGTCTCAAAGGGTCGCCGTAGGCGCTGACAGCAACGTTCCAGAGTGACGCAGAGACACATGTCACATGTGCAATCTGCGATGCACTGTACCATTTGATTAGTCTGAGCAGGGAGAAAAACTACATAAGCCACTTACAAGATTGCAGCTACCTGAAATATGGCGTTCAGTCAGTGTTTTGTGTTTCTCATGCTGGTTTCACTGACCGTGATCTTGATCGCTCGATGATCGTTGGCAAAATTCACATAATACACATAGGTCTGGACGATGAGACAGCCGAAGAGGCAGGCATTCACGAGCGCACCCAGCACCACCGGTCCAATCATGATGTATGCATTGAATGTTACAATGGACACGGGGATGTCCTCGCATACACCGCTGGAATTTGTGGCGTTCATGATATGATGTATTACGATACTCCACTTTCCAGACTCGCATTAAATGACCCATCCTGCCTCCGCTTAGCGCCACAGTTGATGCATGATGCAGGCTGTTCAGTTTGAATATGCGCGCACGGCAGTGACACATTCAGAGAGATGGTCTGAGTCTTGTGTGCAAGAATTGACCCAATGATGTTGTCTGGCGACTTATAGTTGTCATTTTAGTTACGGTACGTGTGTCAGGACTCTCTCAGAGGGCTCGTTAGACTATGACCAGTTAGCGCGCTTCGTCTCGTTTATTCACATACTCTGACATCTACTCCTGAACATATCAAGGCTGGACTACGTAAGTACGTAATTGCTGTCCGTCACTCATATCCACCTTCCATCTTTGATAATCTAAATCGTTCCCTCCATAGTCTGGCCGATCAATTCCCGTCACAGTCAGCCAATCAACTCTGCTCGCCGTTCATCACGATCAAGCCTCCGAGGGAACTTCCCTCGGATCAGCGCTCGATTGCCCCCACACACAGCAAACGACAAAGTTCGACCTCAGTGTTCGGAAGTGTTCGGGGATTTTGCTGTCTATCACTCGATTCCATCAAGCACCCTGAAACAAGTACGTTGTTCATCGCATTTCATGAGAACGATATCTGAAGCCAAGAGTTTGATTAACGTCTATTACTTGCTCTGGGGGTATGACCTCGTATGACACATGCGCATCGGATCGCTTCGTTATACATACAGGCGTTACGGATCTGAGCTCAAGGAACCGCTTGACATCGCTTAGCCCGGTTCCCTGAGTTGAAAAACCTTGTATGACGTATGACCGATCAAAAACCGAGGTGAATCTTGAGACCGAGATGGCCTCATCGCAGTAGTGTTCACGGTAAGTTGCTGCAGCGGGATGCTATCGTGCTTGATTCTTGTTAGATTTCGACCTGCTGAAGCGGTCCACATTTATTGGTGGCGGAAGATGACAAGTTACTAGCTCGCGCAAATAGTTTCGGAAAAGGGGGTGTCTCCGATAATGTGCGCATTAGGAAGATATCACAGATGCGCTGACTGGGTCGTCGGCTGGAGCTTCTTTGTGAGTTGGCTTTTGTTCCGCTACGGGCTCCCGAATGATTAGTATAACTGTATCTTGGGAGTTAATCTTTCTCAGCAATAGCAGTGAAAGATCCATAGTTTCTCCCGGACACGTCGGATACTGTTGGATGGCACCACAGGCTCTGTGGTACAGGTACGTGCTTTATGGGAGGTCCCTGAATTATCTTAATCGTTGCCTCGTTCAGGCTGGTGTTTGGGATGGCGGTCCCACGCCTATATCTGATTCTAGCATGCGGGTCGGTAAACGCAAGTGGCATTTCGAAGCCGATGGCGTACACCCTGACCAGAGTAATCACTGACACCACCAACAACAAACAGACTGTGGGTTGTTGGGGGCGGGGAAAAATATCTTGATGGACGCGACAGGGCTATACATATTATATATGATCCCCGTGGCTTCCATGGGTCCGTAAGGAATCTGAATCAGATGATACGAGTCGGAGTTGCCACATACCTGTCAATTACATTAATATTGTCCTACATAGCGAGCTAGATGAATGGGAAAATTACCCTCTGAATCAATCACTGATAGGCACGTCGCACAAATTATACATGGGGGAATCATCGTGTCTAACTCTAGGCCTTCACGCTTCTTCACTGAGAATTTTCCGACAATATACATGCACACACATAGGATACGCGTTGGTGACAGAATATTCGCTACCATATGTTCTGCAGCAGTGCTAATTGCAATTGCAAGCCGATCGTGATGGCAGTAAAAATTATAATTTCCTTATTTGGCACAGCCAAATTGTCAATTAAAAGTTAGCCACCTTGTGTAAACAGCTTTTTGAATTTTGACCATAACAATGTTGTCTGGTACATAATTTAATACGAGTCAGCTACTGGAGAATGACGCCTCGCAGTCGGCTGTCACCAGACAACTTCAAGGGATTAATTCAACGCCTGCGACAGTGCAGCGTTGACTCCTTAAGACACATTCTCATTCCGCTCGCCCACATTTCTCGGCGTTCCGTATGTGCGTACAAATTAACGCATGTGTCACTACCCTGATTTCTCGAACCTAAACTTCACCTTCACCATATTTGAAAACCTCTGCAGGACCTCTGACTGATTGCGTGACATTGATCACAACGGACTTCACATGACTTCAGTAAACCGCATTGCAAGACAACACATCCTACGAACCTGTGCTTTGCTACGTCCACCACTTGAACTAGTCAGAGTGTTCATGTGTAAGCTTTCATTCACCCCGCTTCGGAGGATTAATCTGCCGTTCAGCCTGCAACCGCGTGAACTTATGTCGCCAAATCAATCAAGAAAACTCACGATGCAAGCAATGAGTTCGCATTCACTGGGAGTCAAAGACTAGGTAAATGTTTTGAATATGTACAGTTTACGGACACAGACCAGTCGCAAGGTTTGCGTATATTCCAACCCATATGTCTAGAAAAGGTTCATTTTGCGACGAAGGAGAGATATCCTGGTTCGCTCACAATTCTGCTTCATTGTTAAAAACTGGTATTTCACGATCAGTTCGGCACCGTACATCCAAGAAAGGATCTCTTACGAAGCTCATGACAAAGGCCACAACCAGGCTCAACATAACATCAGCCCCAATATGCCAGGAACGTCTTGCCACATACCTGGTTATTAGGCCAGTTTCTGCGAGGTGATTGAAAGGGTGAGTCATATCTGTCAGAGAGTGCACCGGACTCACCGATAGTCCACAGAACCAAACGGTCAATCATGGCCGTTGTCCTGTAAATCATTACAACGGAACAAATTGGAAGTAATGCAACGTGCCTCGAAAACACCGATAATCGTTGCTTCCTCAGGTACCACGCAATAGACAGGGTAAGTGTTAGTTCACAAACCAGACGCGAAGTGAGCGAAAGCGTGATCAGTGTATTCTGATCATGTGCGAATTTCAAAAGGCTTGTCATGAGGAAAGCTTTCACCGTCATCGCGAGTGCAATAGACTGAGTCACTAGACATAGTGCCAGCGAAAGAAGGGGCAGAAAAAGTGTTTTCGAAAGCTTCCACAGTCGAAATGCGAAGGACGCCTACATGCTGGTGAGTGTCTCCGTCAAATTTGATGAAGGATCTTACCTCTACCAGTGCCCCTGTAATTGCAGTGAAGAGGATAGTCGCATCTGCACCTAGTGGGAAGACCAACAACGTCAGAGGGTTGCCGTAGCCGCTAACAGCAACCTTCCACAGTGTAGCCGATACACAAATTACATGTGCGATCTGTGCTGCCCTGTACAATTTGATTGGTCTGAGCAGGGAGAAAAGCTGCATAAGCCACTTACAAGATGGCTGCTACCTGGAAAAACGGCGTTCAGTCAGTGTCTCGTGTTTCACATGCGGTTTAACTGACCGTGAGCTTCATCACTCGATTATCGTTGGGGAAATGGGCATAATAGACGTAAGTCTGAACGACGAGACCGCCGAAGAGGCAGGCGTTAACGAGCGCACCCAAGACCACTGGCCCAATCATAACGTATGCATCGAATGCAACAAAAGGAAGGAGGGCGTTCCGTGGAGCGGTTATGGTGCTGGAATTCGTGGTATTCATGATGTGGTGGGTTATCTTGGTTCACTTCCCCGAGTTGTGTTAAATGACCTGTCCATATCTCGTATCTTCCACTCATCGCCACAGCTGATGCGGGCTGTCCAATTTGATCTTCTGCCTTCGGTTGCAAGGGAATTGACAAAAACAGATATTGTGCAAAAACTAACCTCGTTATCAACTGGTTCGGTAATAATGTTGTCTGGCACTTCACGGTCATCATTTTAGTTCCCATCCATGTTGCAGCACTTACTGGACAGCACTCGGGCCGCCGGAAGATCCATCCGGCCTGTGCGCTCGTCTCATTTATTCATAAACTGATATTGAGGCTCTGGCATGTCAGCCTGAGATGGCCTGATCACTTTGACTGAACTTTAGGTCGTGGTTTGAATTTGATATATGGCAGTTCCCAGAGTTCCTCGATCTAGTGGGTATATTTTATATAAATTAGTAACAGACTTCGAGGCATATATATAGTTCATTACATACCTCTTATAGTGTGACGAACTTCAAGGAATTCCTAAAAAAAACTCCGGTTCTAAGGTAGGTCGAGGGTCGAGACCAATCCTCGTCGAAGTGATTTTCACGGTGAGTCGAAGAACTCGAGCTACCAGGATTTGGTGTCAAATATGATTTGATCACACACGAAAACAAGGACAATATTTGCTAGATGAAAGTCGTGCAGTGGGAATCATAGGATTCACCGGTGCCTAGGAAGATGATAGAGTTCACCTACATAGCAGCGGTTCGTGTTTGCTAAGCGGTGAGCATAAGTGCGAACTTTAGTTATTACAAGCCACTTGCCAACTAGATGCTGAGTAAATGTCACCAGCTATGCCACCACCTGGAGTAGCCCTCCAGGTTCACGCGATCAACAAGTGACGGGCCATGCTGTAACCACGGATCTTCTGAGGGAGGTCACTGGTGATATGATGGACCTCCAAAACATAATAATCATAAATCCTATCCCACGGGACAGCGAATCTAAGATTAGCTGATCGTTGCAGTATAAGTAGATGGGCCTGGGCATTCTTGTGGCATCGCGAGTTGTGACAGTGAATTGATTCGTTCTAGCCACCAATAATGACGGCATTTAGGGCAGGGATATCTCAAAATCGCCCCATAATAACAAAAAAGCCGCGAACCTCGGCATAGATTACAGATAACTGAAAGTTTGAGGGGAGGTTATTGTCAGCAGATGTTGCAATAATGCATTGATAATTATAACACCTAGCATGCATGGGCGACGAGACTGGAAGTTCGGTATACTGTACACATATTATATTGCTTGCAAAGTCCGACTTTGTTGATACAGAGTATTATGCAGGGTGGATAAATTCATTTCAAGCAACATATCCAGGCGGGGTATCCGCGTATGAATTCGAAACTCCCGGTGCGGAACCGGATGACGTATATGCAGCTGTTCATCACGAGCACATTAGAGAAACCGATGCTATCTGGAATGAGTACTCACGCAAGTTCTCGTCGTCCTCCATGGCCGCCTGTCTCTTCATATAAACGACTCTTTCGCGCGTCTTCTCCAATACGCTCACGAACTCAAACAAACCCCTGTCATAAAACCGGATCTCGACACTCGTGCCGTCCGTGAGCCCACCATCTGGTGAAGGTTTGATATCAAGCACCACGTAATTAGCACCGAAGTAAGGCTGTTCAAATCTACTAGATAGGATCGCGTCCAGCGGAATCGACAGCGATTCGAATGACGGCTTGGTGTTTCTCTCTTTGGGTGTTGTGAAGATCAACTTGAGTACATCGAAATCAGATCGATTCTAGAGACAAGTAATATTGAGAAGGAAAGATGAGCGTACACGTTTGTTCGTCAGCCAGAGTTTCCCTCTCTCCTTCATCTTCTTCACCCCGCCGTTGCCCCCGGTGGCAGCAGTGCCCGAAGGTGGCGCGTCGGGTATGGTCAAGGAGAACTCCGCTTGGGAATCACGATCTATGGACATGATTGTGGTCTCATCACGCAAGGGTATAGGTTGGTGGCTCGCATCCAGCATTGTCCAATCGAGCGCCATGGTAGAGATGTCGTTGGCACAGCTGAACGCTGCCACTGAGTACTCCGCAGTACAGTGATATGTCCTTCTCTGCAAGATGGGTGAAGACGAACCGAAATCAAGAGACGTCATGGCTACCTAGCGCAATGGTAGCGCGTTTGGCTTCGATTGCCAGCGGCACCAAAAGGTTGCAGGTTCGAGTCCTGCGGTGGTCATTTTTTTTATTGTTTATCTTGTGCTTATCATGTTCACGTGACCCTGGCGCGTTGCCATTTGCGCGACGAGACTTGCAGCTTAAAGACACTTTCTACTTACTACCACGCCTGAACGGGCTAGCCACATACTCAGCGTCGGTCAGACGCGCCATGGCCACCATGCTGTTCTCTCAGCATTCATCTAATCCTCTCGAAGTCGGTTCTTCTGATGTCCGCAACAAAGCTTATCACGAGGAATATGTCTCGGCACAGAATACAAACGGTGCCTTTAACCTCACCTCCGAGGACGGTCATGATGGCCTCGACAGGCCAGAGATGGTTGAGTATCATAATCACCTCGCACGCCTTTATTCAAAACAAGGCGCTGTGCCCTCTACTATCAAACGAAAGCGTCACCCAGACGAGCTCCCGGTCGTGGATCTCGACGAGAGCATGGAGAGCGCTGATGATATGAACTTCGAAGTCCCACATGATATGGGCACTCTCGACGACGACGACGAAGACCCTGATGAAGATGCTGACGCGGATGGCGAAACAGACGAAGAGAAGACATTGTACCTCAAACCACCGGAAGAACAACAGGAGATTCAACTAGAAATTGCCAATCTAAATAATGCTGTCCCATCATTGTCAGAGGAGTACACCATCGTCGACCGCCTTGGAACAGGGACGTTCTCCTCCGTATACAAGGCTATAGATTTGGCCTACCATCATAAATGGGACAATACCGCGTGGCACGGTTGCCATCCTCCGATATCCTCCGCACACTACCAATCAGCTCCTTACCCTCCTGGTACAAAAGTCTTTGTCGCCATCAAACGAATATATGTCACAAGTAATCCGGAGCGAATACGAAATGAGATCTCGATCATGGAAGACTGCAGGGGATGCCGTCATACTTCCCAGCTTATCACCGCATTTCGACATCATGATCAGGTGGTCGCTATTATGCCATATACCCGCAATGAGGATTTCCGAGTAGGTACACCGGTTCACATATGGAAGTCAACTTAACGTTAGTTCAGGAATTCTACAAAGACTTGTCTATGGCTGGTATCAAAGCATACTTTCGATGTATGTTCCGTGCATTGCGCGATATTCACGCCAGGGGTATCATACATCGGGACGTTAAACCTGCCAACTTTTTGTATGATCCTCGAACAGGAATAGGTGCCCTGTGCGATTTTGGGCTCGCAAGCGTGAGCTGTGAGATATGGACTTCAGGAATCTCTCATAACACGATGTTTTCAGAGAATGGATGGATCGGCGCCGGTGCACGGAGCATGCTTACATACCTCTGCCACGCGGGAGCATCCTCACGGCAAGATAAGAGGGCGTAATGACTACGACGTTGACCTCCTGAAGAAGATGCAGAGGGAAGCCCGACAAAAAAGCTCGTGGTCAAGCGACCGCGTTG
This sequence comes from Auricularia polytricha, assembly GCA_003316125.1. Lineage (NCBI taxonomy): Eukaryota > Fungi > Basidiomycota > Agaricomycetes > Auriculariales > Auriculariaceae > Auricularia > Auricularia polytricha. Next base: position 32,963 of record QFEN01000172.1, read on the forward strand.
GTTATCCTGACAAGGACACGAGGTAAGCGCTCGTCCATAAGTCGCACGTCCGCTGACCCCGCGAACAAGAGCACCCTCGAAAGCAAACAGGGCTGGAACGAGAGGCTTTCGGGCACCTGAAGTCCTTCTAAAGTGCAGTCAGCAAACCGGCGGTACGGCATGTCATTCTTAGTCAAACGCACTGGCTGAACGCACACTGCCCAGCCATTGATGTTTGGTCCGCTGGCATGATTCTTCTCTTTTTCCTGGCGGGAAAATTCCCCCTCCTGCAGTCCAGCGATGACATAGAGGCCCTCATGGAAATCGCTACCATCGTCGGTCGACAGAAAATGGAGAAAACAGCGATCCTGCATAGTAACAGCGCGTTTATGTATATATATTTCAGCTAATGAGTACTGTACAGGTCGAACATTTGCGACAAACGTGCCTTCAATATCACAAGAGGGCATAAGCTGGCGCGAATTCGTTGAAAAACAGAATCCTAACATATTCAAGCCTTCTACGCCAGACCCACGATATTATCCCTACCATGACTACGAAAAGTCCCCTGGCAGGTCCAGCTATCCCCCTCCATCATCTTCATCGTCATACGGCTACAGACATACCAGTTCCTCTCGATCACGCTCCGCCACGCCCACGCGCGCCAGTACACCAGCGCCTGACTCGCACCGAGCCGACGTCGAAGCTGCCCTTTCTCTTCTCGCGGAGGTAATGCATCCCGAATCAACGCGTCGCATTACACCGCGGGGCGCACTATACCACCCATTCCTGGCAGATCCGTCGGAGCCTGAAGACGACGATCTATTCCCACACCCGTTTGGCGATGGCGTATGTGGGAAGTGGCATTACGTGGATGAGGGAACAGATGAGCAGTGTGTAGTTATTATTGATGAGGGTACGGAAAAGGGGAGGAGAGTGATGTCTGGAGAAGGTATAGCTATTGGGAGGTGGCCGTGTGAGTTCCATAGGAACGAGTGTTATGAGGAGTAAGAGGAGTAAAATAATGTATGTTTTTATTGGAAGGAGAGAGGAGCAAAAACATAGTGACCACCGCAGGACTCGAACCTGCAACCTTTTGGTGCCGCTGGCAATCGAAGCCAAACGCGCTACCATTGCGCCAGGTAGCCATGTGTTGAAGTGAATTGGGTGGCTGTATTAGTAGATACCACCAACAAGCATGTCAACATAAAGGTTTGTGTTCCCCGAGCTGCCGCATCGCCAGCGCCGCTCATGTCTTGGAGAGCAGCGTAAAGTTAACCCCCCCCCATGAACATTCAAGACGAATTCCGTTCTTGGTCTCTAGCAGTACTCAAAGACCCTCTATTTCTTCAATTAACCCCGCTTGCCATTTTCGTTTTATTCCCGCTTATTGTCCTGCTCTCCGTCCAGGTAGTATTCAGCCTTGGATCCTCATCAACCACCTGGCGGTTAGCTATGGTGTTTGAGAGTTTCTCATTCAGCTTTCCATGGAACTGGTCGTCATCTTCCGGGACCCTCCACGAAACTAAAAAGCTCAAGAAGAAAGTGTTACGCACCCGTAGCGAACATATTGAGCTGAACGGGCATGCAGGACCACGTACGTACCTTATCTCATGTGATACTCTAATTGTTGCTAGACATCAGTTGCAGAGCACAAAAATGATGCACATGATGGCTATTACCCTGGTCTTGTCAATATATCTGGAACGTACTGCTTCATGAATTCAACTATGCAGGTACAGTACTCAGTCCAAATCATCATTCTCTCCCATTCACCCTAGTACAATTAGGCTATGGCCTCCTTGTCCTATTTGGTACCTTATCTCTGGCACACGCAAGCCAAGGCCATTCAACTTGACGTGCCATCACCCGTCGTGGACGCCCTCTTGGCTTTGCTCCAAGGTCTGTGTCATCATACAGCATCCAGCTGTGTACTTGACAGTAATATCTATAGACCTCAACACACCTCGCACCGCTTATCACTCCATCCGTCCGCTCGACATGATCACAGCCCTTGTCAATCACTCGCCAAGCAAACACAACTCCCTATTTTCCTCTCGAGAACATCAAGACGCACAGGAATTATTCCAGCTCGTCTCCGAGTGTATCAAGAAGGAAGTGGCCGCCGTCGATAACGAAGGTCATCGGGACCGTGGTCTAGGTGGACTCTCTCAAGTTCGCAATGACGCTAACAAGGAGATTGGGAAGAGCGTCTTCGACGGGCTCACAGCGAACAGACGCAGCTGCGTCGAGTGTGGCTACACAGAAGCAGTCATGCACTTTGCTTTTGACAGCTGGCAACTTGCTGTACCTCGATATGTCGTATGTGTTCCTTGATTTGGTCATTAATATGCCTTAACGTGCACATAGGCAAGCTGTCACTTGGAGGATTGTCTTGCGGAGTACACCAAGCTTGAGATGCTGAACGACTGTATATGCCGTAAATGTTCGATGAAGGCCACGCACCAGAAGCTCAGGCAAGAGGCAGACCGGTTAGCAGCAGCGGTGAACGCAGACCCTACCGCGTCTGTATCAAAGAAGAAGAGGGTGAAAGATGCTAGAAAACTAGAGCTCAGGGTGCAGTCTGCCTTAGATCATGGTCGACTAGAGGAGGACGTTAAGGGCGTTAAGCTGGAGAAAGTGTTCAGCAGAGCATCGACAAAGCAAGCTATGGTCGCAAGAGTAAGTCTGAGCTTTTTATTTGTCCCCCGAGTCTCTAAGACGTTCTGCAGCCACCTCAAGTTCTCGCGTTGCATCTCAATCGATCCCTCAGCTACGGCCACTATGCTGCTAAGAACACAGTTCGCATTCTGTTTCCCGAATTTCTAGATCTCACACCATTTACAACTTCTGGCAACCTTTCCACCAAACCTTCTGTTCCCATTTCATCACAACCGCCCCTGCTTCCTCGTTCCACAACTCCGACACCAGCCACATACGCTGTGCATAGAACCATCTACCGTCTTTCTGCGGTTGTTTGTCATTATGGCCAACATTCCTTCGGCCACTACGTCTGCTACCGGCGCAAACCACGGCCTGTATCCTACGGATCGCGGCGCTTTGCACCACCAAGACTCGCCGACCCACTTGGCTGCGACTGCGAAAAGTGCCAGCGATATGGGCCCGTGCGCGACGATGACGAAGCCGTCGACTCCATGTACCGCCCTGGCCGGGGATGGCTACGGATCAGCGACGACTCGGTGAAGGAATGCGGAATAGAGACAGTGGTGCAGGAGGGTTCTGGGGCGTTTATGCTCTACTACGAGCGCGTGGTACAGTCGCGCCCTGGCATTTACCCACATCACAACTCACCACGAAGCTCAGAGGAGACACTCAAGCCGCGCGTGAACGAGTCAACGACATCGCTTGCAAGTTTACTGGTGGATGGGGAGGTTGTAGAGAGTAGGGGGAGAAGTGTGATGGGTCCGAGAGTTGTGAGAAGCGTAGTAGCTGGGAGAAGAAGTGTTTCGGCTGCGCGACGGGACCGAGAATCCCTATCTGCATCAACTCCATCTCTAATAAACGGAAGCGCTGTCCCTTTGACAGCAGATATGTCGCAGGTTTCTCTGTCTAGTTCATCCACCATGTCATCAACGTCTTCCTCTCTTTGGGCATCAGCACCGGACATCATGCATCAGCGTAGGTCAACTTCATCTTCATCCCTTACCGCTCGTCCGCCAGGATCTCGCCATCCCAAATCCCCTCTGCCTACGTACCCCTCACCTGTTGACCAGAAAGTATGACAGCTTTTCTGTAACCCCCATATTATCATATAACTTGTTTATTATGCTCGTGTATCTTTAGCATAGCCTAACCTGCCACATGTTGAGATCTCAACTAACTTACTTAGCCATGTGCTCATTGAATATCGACTAGACTCATGTTATTCACACCGTCTAACAATATTTGCATATCCGTCCATAATCATAATGCGATGCACAATGAGTTTCATGAGTTCTCGCGAGAGCCGCGATTGTCGCCACGTCACGGATGATGGAATACATCCCTGCCATGCACTCATCTAAATCAGAATGTGAGAAGACAGCGGGTGATCAATCGATTATGTATATGCCAAGGTCATGCCATTTCTTGTCACGATCATCCAAAGTACGTTGTGACCTAATGTCTGATATCAAAACACCATCGTAGATCCATCAATAACAGAAAGAACCTCCGCCATGCCCAGCATCGCGTCCACCAATGGCCACCGCGAGCTATGTACCGTATTGAGCGTCGCCCCACGTCCGAAGCAAGAAGCAAGAGCACCATAACCATGCCGACTTGGCCCGGGGAGGGTAGATACTTATACTTAGATAATACAAAAATCGACAGTCCAAATCAAGGAGAGAAATGGGGAGCCGGTGATGATCACCAGTAGATTCGGCGTTCAATGGTGCGCTGTTTTGCGACGACAGGTCGGCTGTAGGAAACTGTTCGCCTGACGCGGGTGACGGTGGGGTACCTATATCGTGTTAGATGATGGATTGGTGGTAAGAAATATGCCAGCTGTACCATGCTTGGTAGATCTCGTTTGAGGCTTCTAGTTGGACTTCGAGGATTTGTCGGCCCTGTGAGATGGGATGAGCTATGATAAATTTTTATGGAGGACTGGCGGGGCTCACAGCGAAGTCAACGCGAGAGCCAACGACGAGGCCCTCTTGACGACCGTAGCGGTCGTGGTTAACGGCGACGATGTCACCAGGCTACAAAAAAAGTATCGTTAATGCTTACTCGGTGCTGAGAAAAAGCAAAAAAAAATTACCGTAATGTCGCTGCTAATAGGGAGCGATGCGTATTCCTCGTAAATGGCCATGGCGTCGGCGACGTGGGCGGGATTTGAGGGAGAAAAGGTGGGTAATGGAAGAATACAAGGGCTTGAGGATGGGAGAATTAAATAGACAAAAGGGTGGGTTTTTATAGATTAGATGTCCGGTCAATGACCTCCGGAAAAGGCGAGGCGAACACGAGGCAGGGAATTTGCCAACACCAGCCAACACCATTGTCCCTTGCTGCCGAGTTAAATCCGGATCCCGGTTTCACGTAACCGTCTTATATTCAATCATGCTCAGCGGACGTGTTGTCGTCGTATTCACTGTCGTAACGACAGTCGTGGACGCTGGAAGAACAAGGCTGCTGCCAGGCATAGATGTCTCCGCGGCATCAAATCAAATCAAATCAATGGACAAAAATCGGCTACGGAAGGAGGCGCTCCATTCGTGGATCTCCAGTGAAACACAAGGAAAGGAATACAATAATGCATGTATGGATTGTTAGCTACAATTGAGTGTCAAATAAGATATGGAGCGTGCGTCGAGCTCTTGAGCTATCGCCTGGGCACGGGAAAATGAATATGAATGTGTGATCAGCCATGCAAGCATGTCGTTCAGGATACACTGATGAATCTGTCTC
>QFEN01001441.1:0-26913 GCA_003316125.1 Auricularia polytricha
GTGTATAGAACGGTCAGCAAAGTCACTTGAATGCTGAGCCCTCTTACCTTCCTCATTTCCTCGTAAGAGCACCGACGGGAGCTCTGACGGGAATGCTACCCTCGGGTAGTATAACATCTCTAGCGGAGTTACCTCCGGCCGTAATGGTTGGATGTCACCGTCAATGACGAGAGCGTCGGCTGTCCGCCTCCTGAGTGGACGGCCTGAGGCACTGAGGTATTGGAGGGTATATGACTTGGTGTGCTTAGATGCGTGCCGAGGCATTGCGAGGATGGCTCTCTTAGTTGAGGGTTGTCTTAGTAGGTTACTCGTCTAACCAGCTCCTGTGCCGGTTTTATACTGGGTGGAGCATTCCCACGCGGAGGTGGCTTACTACCTTCGGCGTCTGCATACTGTCTTAATCCGGTTGGGCCGCATCGTAATGATCGCGGCAGCAACGTTTTGGTTCTTCTCTTGATTTTCGGATCGATCCGCTCAGTACCGGCCCTTCGGGACCGGTCCGATCTTCCGAAGGAAGAACGTTCCGTCATATTAACCTAAAACGTTAATTTGACTACGATCAGCAGCGTTCTCGCGCGATCGTATCTTACCACTGTTTCGGTGTTGTCAATTTCAACACGATCGTCATCATGATCTCGGTACCTGATCGGCCCAAAGGGCCGGGGTATATCTGACAGCGCATTGATCTTATCTCCATGGATCTGATCTTATCTTATCTTATCACTGCGCTGGCGATCGTTTGGAAAAACTCATGGACTCGGCTTGATTCGCTCTAACGCTACGGCGATTGCGACGTCACCAGGTCTTAACATGGGCTTTCTTTTGTTGATTACTGATAAGACCCTTATCCTCCAATCGTCTTCAGTGTTTATACACTGTGGATACTTCTGACTAGTGCGGCAGCGCACTCAGATTTTAGGTATATAAACTGCTAGTCAAAAGCCTGATGAGATGGCAAGTACCATCGAAAGCAGGCCTCGCATCGCAGGCCTATTTGCACTCGACTAGCTTCCATCTCTGTCTTTCTCCATCGCCTCACCACCTCGCTCCGCTCGGCGGTTCGGCTTCCCCCTAACTAACCCTAACTAACTTTCCATACAGGAGTCTATTTCATCCCAATACTCCTCCCGGGCCTCATGCCGATAGCCCCATACGTGATGAGGGTCATAGTATCCCTCCATCTCGCGCACCACGTCGACTTCTTCTGCTCGCGTGGCATAGGATTCCAGCGCGCGATTTCGATATAAATCGTACGGCTCTGGCGTAGAATGGTCCCTAATCGGACGGTTCTATCAGTATCCGAACAAAGGTAATACGATTTGGAACATAATGGGCTTGGTAAGCCCAAAAACGTACCTCCGGACTCTATAATTGAGCCGCCCTACTTGCGTCATCCCGCCATCGGGCAACCGACCGGGTAACCAGGGAGTAAGCGGCAATACGTTGTGGGGTCTGTGTAGATCGATGTTGATCCCGATCAACGCCGCGGCGCCAGCGACGCTGCGGTATTTCTTTCTCGTGGACCGAGACGGTCCGCGGATGCCTTAGGGAACGGTCAGCAAAGTCACTTGAATGCTGAGCCCTCTTACCTTCCTCATTTCCTCGCATGAGCACCGACGGGAGCTCTGACGGAAACGTTGCCCTCGGGTAACGTAATGTCTCTAGCGGAGTTACCTCCGGCCGTAATGGTTGGACGTCACCGTCAATGACGAGAGCGTCGGCTGTCCGCCTCCTGAGTGGACGGCCTGAGGCACTGAGGTATTGGAGGGTATATGTTTTGCTGTGCTGAGAGGCTAGGCGAGGCATTGCGAGGATGGTTCTCTTAATTGAGGACTGTCTTAGTAGGTTACCCGTCTAACCAGCTCCTGTGCCGGTTTTATACTGGGTGGAGCATTCCCACGCGGAGGTGGCTTACTACCTTCGGCGTCTGCAGACTGTCTTATTCCAGTCGGGCCGCATCGTAATGATCGCGGCAGCAACGTTTTGGTTCTTCTCTTGATTTTCGGATCGATTCGCTCAGAACCGGCCCTTCGGGACCGGTCCGATCCTCCGAAGGAAGAACGTTCCGTCATCTTAACCTAAATCGTTAATTTGACTACGATCAGCAGCGTTCTCGCGCGATCGTATCTTACCACTGTTTCGGTGTTATCAATTTCAACACGATCGTAATCATGATCTCGGTACCTGATCGGCCCAAAGGGCCGGGGTATCTGACAGCACATAGATCTTATCTCCTTGGATCTGATCTTATCTTATCTCTGTGCTGGCGATCGTTTGGAAAATTCATGGACTCGGCTTGATTCGCTCTAACGCTACGGCGATTGCGACGTCACCAGGTCTTAACATGAGTTCTCTTTTGTTGATTACTGATAAGACCCTTATCCTCCAATCGTCTTCAGTGTTTATACACTGTAGATACTTCTGACTAATGCGGCAGCGCATTCAGATTTTAGGTATATAAACTGCTAGTCAAAAGCCTGATGAGATGGCAAGTACCATCGAAAGCAGGCCTCGCATCGCAGGCCTATTTGCACTCGACTAGCTTCCATCTCTGTCTTTCTCCATCGCCTCACCACCTCGCTTCGCTCGGCGGTTCGGCTCCCCCCTAACTAATCAACGCAATGCGTCCCCAATATATATATATGGGTACGTGCATTCACCAACACGGTGCTTCTTGCCCAAAGAGGAAACAAGAAAGACGTTCAGAGACGTCGACCGTTGATAGCGTGATAACGCTGCACGCCGTATAGGGCGTGTGTGTTACGTTAATGTATTGGACCTTAACGATGTCTAGAAGGTTTCCGCGCTCTCGTTTACGAGGGCGCAGGGCTCATAACCTGTTAAAACTAGACACAGTGAGATCCTCAGTCGTGTGCGTAACAGACTGAGATTATATGTACCTAGACACAGTGAGATCTATGGTAAATAGATTATTAGTGTCTAGCTAAGCGAAAACACGCGAAATGAAAGAGACGTACCCTCAGTCGTGTGCGTAACAGACTGAGGGGAGAAGAGAAACAAACATGAACCATATATACAATGTCCGTTGGCATTCTGTAGCGTCGTGGTCGTCACGTGCACGAATAGTGCATCAACAGTGCGTCATATGCTTATAACTGATGATATTACCTGTGCTGTCGCGCATGGGGGCTGGGTGTGGTCTAGGTTGGATGAATTGAATTTGGGCCGGCTATATGTAGATTGACTCGAATAATGTGGTGGAAGACTCAATGTATCAACATGTCATTCACAAGGATCGTACAAGAATCGTATCCAAGATATTGCATCATCAGCCGTAAGTAAGGAGGTGAGTAATCGTCGTGACGAACATAGAAGGTATCGCAAAAGTCAGAGAGGTATCGCAGAAGGTATATATGATGAAGCAAGAAAAGACAGTTCACAAACACAAATAAGTACAGAAAAAACGTCTAACACGTATCAATAGACCAGCTCTACCCCAGCGCTTGGAACAGAACCCATCCAAGTAACGCGCCAAGGCATCTAAATTTCAGCCCTCATCGGTTCTCGAAACCAGGCCACAGGCCCGCTCATCTCCTCAGAACCCGAAGCAACAGTCGTTCTCGTCACCTCCGTATCATCGCTCATAACCGTCGTGTCACCCACACTACGGATAGTCGGTTGGGAGAGCACCGAACGAGCGGTGAACGAAGGCATCGGACCAAGGATCGACATGCGGTTGCCTGGCTCTGCGAATGGGTCTTCGTATTCCTCAGCGGTGTGGGACATGTACCGCAAGGGATCTGCATGTCCGAACGCGCTCACAGATGGCGAAATAGTACCCAGCGGTCGACCGGAGTTCAGCGACGCAGATGACGTGGTAGCTACGCGTGAGTGGGCGGAATTTGCAGAAGGACGAGAGGAATTGGAACCCGAGAGATTGAAAACGCGAGCAGAGGATGCAGGTGCTGAGCCTGAAGATGAACGTGCAGAGTAGGGGCTTAAGTGCGAGCGCATGGAGTGCAGAGACCCTCGCTCAGAGACCATGGGGTTCCCTTGATGGATGACATGGGGCTGTATCAACAAATATCGTTAGCCCAAGATCGTTGACAGCGGTGTCGGGACTTACAACTCCAAATGACGTCCTCCGTTCGCTTGGGTCTGGTCCTGCACTGACGCCAAGGAAGCCGCCAGCTAAACTCCTCCAGCCATCACCTGCTCTTGGCGGCTCGGCATCAAGAACATCAATTGCAATGCCAGCGCCATTTGACGAACCCGTAATCACGGACAGTGAGTCTCTCCACGCATGGCGACTGGACAACGGGACAAGACCAGGCGGCAAAGGTCTGCCGCTCGTCGAAGCTGATGAGAAGGGAGCCGGCGCTGGGATATCAAGTACATCGATGCCTGTTGGGGATAAAGGGCTAGGATTCCTACTACCCAGCAAATCGTATGGGTCGTCATATGCTGGGGGTGCTCCACTCGGTACAGGAAGTGCAAAGTCCGTTGCGAGCGCTGCGCTTCCCCTCTGACTTGCAGGCGTAAGTGCTCTGGAAGGAAGAGAAACAGGTGTGCCTATACGCGAGATTGCGTCATGGTACACGGTATTCCCGGATACTGCGCTCTTAGCGCTCACGCTCGACATTGGACGCTCTCCTGCCATGGTATGGGCTACACCAAGCCTGCGGCCGAGCAATGATTGCGATGCCTCGGCGTCTTTATCAGACCCCCTGCGCGAGCTAGGCCCTGATGCGCTGCGAGATGATGAGGATCCAAACCAGCTCCTTCGCAGGCGGGAGAAGGAGTTGCGCCAGCTACCAGGTCCTGGAGCAGACTGGGTGACTGTGGAGTCATCATCTTGGGGGCTGCGCGAACCTAGCTCCTGAACGCGTACGCGGCGAGCGGTGAAGACTTTTGAGTCCTCCAGGTCACTGGTTGGGTACGATGCACTGCGCACAGATTTCTCCTTCTCATTGAGTAGGGACCGGTCTGAAGGTTTGCGCGTAGCAGGGCCCTCGAAAGGTGGGGGAGGAAGTAGGGACGCGATGTGGTCTGGCAGAGAGGGATGGCTTGAGCTGTACATCCGCGGCGGGGGTATGTCCTCCGGCTCTTCCTCGTCTGCAATCCGGAGGAGCGCGCCAGGAGGCATGATGTGCCCTACCATTTCGCTGCTGACGCGGGCAGGGACGCCATCACCACTGTACGCCTGTCCAAAGATTCCTGAGCCAGGCACGACGACACCATAGTCTGTCGAAGCCTGGGAGGACCTTGTTCTGTCGGAGCCAGTGCTTCCCATCATATGGGGTGGTGCGGCACCGGGTGGAAGCGAAGATACTGGCCGTGGACGACGTTCAGGATCTGTGGCGGTGCTGTGGCGGAGGAAGGAATCTGCTTCTTCACCGCTGTCGCGAGGAGAACCCAGACCGGCTGGACGGTTCTCCTCGTCGCCGGTTGCATCGGGCGTAAGGACGTTCCATCCGGTCCATATAGGTGTGATAGCTCTGGAATCTCGTCGGCGGGAGTTCCAACGGACAAACCAGATGAAAAGTAGAAGCAAGAAGATGAACAAGACGATGGCACCAATGATAATGCCAATAAGAGCTCCTTTAGATAGGGCAGTTGCATTTGATTGCGGATTTGATGTGGCAGAGATGGAAGGGGATGTAGAGGTAGATGTCGCAGATGTAGATGTAGACTGATAGGATGATGAAGAGGATGTGGGTGTCGCAGAAGATATTAGGGTGAAGGTAGAGGATGTCGCAGTGGATGTTGTCGTTAGAGAAGATGTTGAAGCTGCTGGCGAGGTGAGGCCACCGTAAGTCCAAGCACCGTCACTGCCCAAGGGGATCTGGATGACAAGGATGTCAGTATCCGCACAACAGATGGCATTCCCCATGTGCATTTGCTTAAAGGTCATGTGTCGACCTCAGCAGTGTCTCCGTAGAAACAAATGCAGAATGTCCAAGCAGGGAAGGAACCCAGCAACTGAAGGGTACTCACACTTGGACCGTAGTACGTGAGTGGGAGCTGAAGGGTAGTCTCAGTCGTCACAGTTTGCCCTGCAGCGTTGGTGAACACGGTAGTTGCTAGTGTCATCCATGACGGTAACTGCTGAGTGGCAGCCATGAGTTACACAAGCGTATCGAATGCTGTGAGTCCTCGTTGCGGAGGAGTAGTCGTAATGAGTGATTGAATGAAAGTGCCTTTACACCCTGCTGTTGAATCACAAACGTGTGGCACAGAATGTCACGAAAGTACGCACAAAAAGGCTAGGATAAATCACAAAAATTATCCGTGAAGAAAAGATTGAATTCGTGAGGTAGAGAAGACGCAAGGAAATGAGAAAAAATCGCGGAAGGAAAGGTGCGGTGGAAAGACACGCGTGAGCCAAAAAGAACCACAACCTGTCTTTGGCAAGTCGCGGTTCATTATTGTCACGTGCGTTGAGCTTCTACGCACGTGATTAGATTAACCTTAACCCGCGCTCAGGGCTGTCATTCACTGAATCCTGAGGCCTGATCATGCACATTGCGCGTTGCGGGACTCTGGAGTTCTAGTACTGTAAGTGGATTTAACCGGATACCGTACGTCATCTTCCCCTCTGCCATACATATAAGCTACTCCCCGACAAAGAGAGCTCTCGGATGTATGCCCGCAAGTTTCTCTCTCCATCTGGCCCCAAATACCGCGTCTTCTACTGCCACTTCCCCTCGCATTACAGGTGCTCCCTCTCACCACTCTCCGACGCCTTCCAATGTCTTCCCTCAATGTTTCATCTGTCAAGTCTTTCGTCAACAACCGATCCACCGGCGGCCCATGACTTTCTCCGAGTGAGTGCGAGAAGACAAAAAGGTGCCCCATTCTCCACAATCGAAAGGGGAAAAATGTGACGATATTTTAGCCGTCACCAATGATGTGCTCCCCTGGCGTATCCCCGCCAAGCCAAGCCATGGCCCTGCATAGGCGCGACTATTTTGTCCGCCAAGGCATTCAGGCAAAGCCAGGCCGCATACACACCCCTGCCAGGGTGTTGCAGTGGTTTGATGCTTCCCAATTCTTTGTTATATCCCGCTAACTTTGAGTTGCAGAGCTATTAAGTAGTACATCCTCGTCATGTCACTAAAGGAGGGTAGCGCCAATGGGACCCAGGATCCGCCCACAGCGATGAGCAGCCTCCCTTGGAAAATGGTACTGTGGGACCCACCGAGGAGTAAGTCGCGGCCTCTTGACATATATTACCCATATAACAGAAAGACAGGGAGAATGGAAATTGTGGATCTATGGCGGTGAAGCTGCCATCAGGGATGTAAGTGTTTCTGCCTGATTGTTCTCTATCACTCCTTAGCAGAACTGCAGCTTGAACATTGGGCCTTTCCGACCATCAGAACCCCAAGTACAGGAACGAACTTCCAATGATTCACCCGGCGACGGCTTAGCTCCGTAAGTTTCGCTCAATCACGATATCACACAAGCTGATGAATTGTTTCAGCCAGGCGGAAGAGGTCGTAGTGCAGAGGGACCAACCAAATTTCAGTGAATTGTGAGTGACAGAATGCCAAGCGATCACAGCTGACGGTATACCTGCAGAGTGAACGTCATGGAGCAAGTATTGAATGTTCTCCAGGACTCAACAATTGCCTCAAGGGTGACAAGGACTGCCGCTCTCGTTTCTGGGGCGGTATACAGAAGAGTCGCGGAGGACCACGACAGCGACTTCCTTGAGTAATACGCTAGCGATATGGACATTTGTTTGATCTTTGTAGGTTCACATGGTCATCTTTGGTTCGTTTTGAAATTGATTTTCGATCAGTCTAGTCTTTTCTCCGCTGTCAGCACATCTTTTGCAGTAGCGATGGAGTCCAGGCTCAATCCTGACCCCAGCGACACCATAAACGCCCTGCTCACACAGCTCGTATAAATGGGCACCCTCGCAGTGGGCTCTACGCCCGCAGCGTCAACACCTACATGGTCGCCATCCACGGTAGATGTAACGATCCAAGTGATCGCATATGCAAGCTTGTGCATGTGTTTGCTCGCTGCTTTCGGGGCCGTGCTAGGCAAACAGTGGCTCGGACACTACAAGTTACACAGATATGGCCAAGGTGCGCAGGAGGAACGAGCAAAACACAGACAAAATATGTTCGACGCCGTCACTACATGGTATTTTGAGGCTGTCGTTCAATCCTTTCCGATCTTACTTCAGATCTCTCTCCTTCTCTTTGGCATCGCCCTCAGCGCCAAAATGTGGTACGAGCAGCACATGACCACCTGGACCATCATTGCAGCCACGGTCTTTGGATTCTTATTCTATTCATTGGCTGTAATAGCATCGTTGGTATTTCGCGCCTGTCCATTTCAGACCCCGGTATCGTCAATGTTGCGCATCGACAGTAAGATCTTTTTGTGAGCTTTTATGGTTGTTTCCAGTCTGAATCAAGATTGCAGGAGTCCCAAGCCATATGTTCAAATCAGCCTCAAAGTATTTCCAGCAGCTGACGACGCCACTACATGGTGAGTTATGTTTCCTAAATACCTGCTTGATACCATCGGATCAGGTTTGACCCGATTCTCTGAAGCAGGTGATGGTCTTAATCACCATTGCATAGGACGACTAGTGCTCATTTCAATCCACAGACCCCATGAGTGCGGTTGGCGCTTTCGTGTGGCGTTTTCTCAGCGCGCTTCATGCCTGATTGCAATCTTTGGTTTGGCACTCTTCGATAAAGGTTGTGGACTCGGAAGCACAATCACTCGACCTGATCCCGAAACTTTGGGCGGATACTAAGGGCACCCTTAACCTCGATCTCTTGGACATAGTTTCAATCTCTCTCGAAGCCCCTAGCATCCAATGGCTGATCAAGACATCTACAGATACTGAAATATCTCTCGCCACTATTAGCCTTGTTCGGCAGGTCGAATAGCCCTTGGATTTGGGCGTCTCATACATGCTGCATCAGCTCTATACTCTTTACTGCACAAGCTGCTTTGACGTTCAGACGCAAATCAAACTGTCGTTCGAGAAGGTGTCGGCATGTATGACGGCTCTGTGTCATCTATACTACGAACGTGTTCTTCAGGCATATCTTGGCCAGGAAACAGACTCTGAGGTGTTTATTGCCATGCAGTGCTGCATGATGTCCGTCAATACCCATGTGATTGCCCTAACTATCACACTTTTGTTTGCAGAAGATTGCAATCATAAAGAAAAGTTGCTAGGAGGAATGTATTTCCCTTCAAATTTGGTGGATCATTTCGACTGTGACCTCGAGTGGCTTTCACATGTTCTTCCCTACCACTTTGTTACTGGGCGAGCGGATGAACGCGTAGAAACACTCGCCATAGCAGTGATGTCAAAATAATAATTTTTTCCCTCCCTTCCGTCGGATCGAATCATAGCTAATTGCACTCTTCTTGCTTGCGTCATGGTCGGGGTTCAGTTTGACAAGAAAGACATAGCTTGGCTTGATAAAAGGTGCTTTAGTCCATTCAGTGGTTCTTCTGCTATGTTTAACAGAGTGATCATCTAGTTCTGCTGTGCCTAAACTCGCTACGTCTCTTTTGGTGCATTTCCAAAAGGCTCTCTGGGCATGCGATGCAGGCGATCTCGGCATAGAAAGTACAGGAGTTCAAGACGTCGAGCATGGAACCTTCTTGATGTCATCTGGCGCGTACTCGAGCTTGCTCGAAAAGACGTACCTCCATTCCCACATGCATTTGGGCGGAATCCGGACCTGTGTCACGGGAAGATTTGTTCGCGAGCAATATTAATGTCATCCGAACAAAATGATGCATTGGCTTCAACGGCAGCTGTGCGGCGTGTACTGCCATTCGCGCTCGTCACTGACTATGCAAATTTTGAGCCCGACTACTTGTGGACCCGGGCTCCACGGTAAAAAAACCACTGCTCGCCAAAATACAGCAACAGGTGAAGGTAATGTCCTCTCCCAATGTGTCGATGTCGAAATACCGAGATACAAGTGTGAATAATCCTACTGTAAGTTGATACGAGACATGTAGCCTAGTTATAATTAGGAGTGAGTGAACATACCCTCAGCTTCGGATAGAAGACTGAGTACTGAGGGATACTAATGAGTGTGCGCGAAGTTCGAAATTTACAAGCACTGGCAGAACGGAAAGGACCGGAACACTATATATAGTACGGTAAGTCGATTTATTTATCCAACTTGGTTAGAAACCAAGTGAAAGCTTTTGGACCTCCTAGAGGTATTCCGAGTCTTCCCGGTGGTTGTAATCAACTACCCCGCAATCATTGTCCCAACCACTGACGATGGAGTTTTCTTTCGTAAGTGCCAACAAGACATACTGAATAGGTTTCCCTTACTATGAGCCCTCGGGCTTTTCCGCGAGCACATACTCACCTTTGCTGATCCCGTCGGCTGAACGATAATCTCCCTTGGATCGTGATACCATGTCATCTTTTACTGCATCCCATTTTTCAAACGTGGATGCCGGTGCGGTCCGCAGAAAATCAGTTGTCCGTGGCGACCTGCAATGTATGTACGGCCACTCACGCAGGTATACTAATTACTCATGTGCCGGTTCTCCAGTCGTTTATGCCAATGGTTGGGCATACCTTGCTTATTTTGCTTTTTCAACCATAGTGGAGTTTGTTGAGGGATTGTTCCCTCTGCATCCCGTTTCTTGCACCCCCAGCTCCAAAGCGCCGGGGTCAGAACGAATTCACTCCTGACTGCGATTGTAGCCTCGGGCTATCGAAGCCAGACCTTCACTCACTCACACCACGAAAGCTTTGTGCACTCCCGCTGACCTCGTCACACAAAAAGTATGTGTTTCTACCTCTTACCATTACTGGCCGTCGTTCGCAAATATAGTCACCTCCACGAAATTAGTATCACTCATTCAACTTATCTCTTCACTAACTAATTGTTCTCCCCTTAACCTATACGCTATTTTCTGCTCTGTCTCAGTATTATCATTGTAATTGAATGTTCTGTCTTCATGGGGTCGTTTGGCTCGTTCGTGTTTTACCTGTACTTGTTATCCTTTGCTCCTGATTGCTGCCTCACCAACGCGTTGTGTGCCGCAGTGTCTAGGTTGTGTCGTAATCGCTGGGCGTTCCTGAATTGGGGTTATTTCAGGCATCACAGCTTCGTGCGGTATGAACGATGATTCTCTATATCATTTTTTTTGCTGACATCGTTGTTATTGTAGTCGTGGCTCGCGTCATCTTCCATTGCTAGGGGGTGGTTTCGTAGCATATACTCACACTCCCGCGTCAAGTACAGGTTTCTTACTTGGATGAGACCACTAGGTAAGGCTCCATGAATAAAACATCCTTGTACCTAGTCGCCGACCAGCTTGAAGGCCATGGCCTTCGTCCTTCAAACTTATCAGTATAACCTTTTTGCTAGTACTGCTAGTTTCACTTGTTCTTCCGACGTCGGAGACAGGAGAACGAAGTAGTATTCTCCTAGCTACCCCACCAAAAATCATGACTAAAACACTAATCTGCTCTCCACGGTAACTCGTAGACTGCGGCGTCATGCCAAAGCGCTGGGGGCCAAATTCGGTGAGTTGGGACAGGAGGTTGTAGCCTCTTCAATGCACTCTGCACACCGCAAAGTACAGTCTGATTGACCATAACAGTGAATCCGAAATTCGTGGATATCCATTTATCTCTTCCAAAGCCTTCAGCATGGCCAGGATTTACAATGGGTGTGCTCATATACTTCCCTGGTCATTGCATCCTTGCGCTCGTTCTGCTTCCCCACAACTGGTGCCTGTGGGGAATTATCTCTTTCCCCGCAACATCCTGTCAATCGCGTCGCATACAACTCTCTAACCTTATTCAGTGGCATCTCAGACCTCCATGCCAAAGAAGACCAGCGACTTTGCATATTCCCTGTCGAACCTAGGTCTCGGTCTTATTGGAGCCCTCCGATAATCCTTACTGTCGATTTTACTCGTGGGTTGGCCGAGAGGGATTGTGGTTGGTGCGTTGACAATGACTTGGACAGTGAGTTGTATGATGCAGTTCACTTCATGGATGTCAGCAAGGGTGACAATGTACGTGTCTCCATTGTACAAATTTCTCGTGATTCACAGATCTCACCTTGTTGCGCCCTATTTGAGTACATTGAAGAGCTAACCACTAGCCGGTAATCAACTATCCACATCCGCAAATTATTCAGGACGTGAACGACTTACAGAATAGCTTGTTTTTATTCAAAACCATTCCCCCTTTTGTGGGGTTATGGGTCGCATTCTTACTGGAATGTGCGATTTTATTGTGATGGCGCTCCCAGCCCCAGTGTCCTCAAGACTCATCTTGCATAGATCCCAAACGTATATATGACCTCAAATGACCTCGACAACCTTCATCCTGCAAACTCTAGCCTCATATTGCATTATCTTGACTCCCGAGCGAACGCTCCACCAGCCTACACTTCACGCATGCCTGATGGTGGTCTACTCCGCATCGCGCCCCATGATTGATCCCCGAACTTGCTTCTCGACGTTGTCTAATGCTGAAATAATGCGCAGGGCATGGGTACCCCAAGGCTTCACTGAGCAGATGATCCCTGCCTGGAGCGATGATGGTGTATCGCCCTCTACTGTGCTGAGCAAAATTCCTGTTGAACGACGTTCTCCGGCTAACAAGCGCCAATGTCGCAATGAAGCACAAGAAGCACGATACACGCAACGGAGGAACGTATCCACCCTGCCCTGCCATATCTCTGTAGTATGAATAATATCATTCTCACAACGCGGTGACGGAACCGGAGAGGTACAGGAATGGTTGCGGCACAGATGCCTCAAGTAATACTTTTTGTCGCAGTCAGGCGTCTCTTGCCAGTAGTACTACGCTTTCGCGGCCTCTTGTTATTTCTTTTATATCGCGTTCTCGCACGTCTTCACGCAGCATTTCGTCAATTTCTCGCATGTCCCTGAGTTTTTCGTCTGCACTCTCCACCCAGTCCATACGCATTCTCCTCGTCAGTTTGTCCCAGTAATACAACTCCACATATGTTCTGTTCACTTTGTGATTTGCTTAATGTCGGTTTGTGTGCTTCTTGTTGTTTGCTTAGCTTGCTTCACCAACAGTTTGCACCATAATATCTAAGTTGCGTCGTGATCACTCCACTTTGCTTGTTATTAACATTCTTAGTTTAGGGTTTTGTCGAGCATCACAACTCACGCGGTCTGATTCTCCATCTCAGAATTCGTGCTGACATTGTTTACGTGAAATTGTAGCCTCTCGCGGTTTGTTCCATATTGATTTCTGGCTGCGCCTTCATCTGTTTGGGTGTACAACACGCCTCGTTCCCCGCGGCTTCACCTTGCCTGCGGCTTCTGAGCTGCTAGTGGAATTCTCTTCCCTCGGCACACCCTGTCACAGACCAGATCTGCTCAGTGCTGACGGCAGATCCATCTGTTGCCCCCGCCCTACCTTGGGAAGGCTTGCCTGTTGTCCCCTCTCGATCCTCATTACTAACCACACCGCGCAATTGCCCTGCTCTGGCTAACAGATTCATTTTTCATCCGCTATTGAATTGTGTCGCGGTGGCTATCCTCATCTCTATCACTTTGGCACTTGGTCAGCAGTGTTCATCTTCATTTGACCTTGTGCCTCGTCGCCACACCCGTGGCATCTTGTATTCCATATCTTCAATTTGGCAATGGAGGATGGGTGATCCCCCCCCCTTTCGCTTCGTGTTTTGTCCTTTGAAAATTCTGCTTATAGGGAACTTGCCAAGTCTGTGATTTCTTCGAAGCCTGGGTTTTCGCATGTATCCATATCCATCCTTGCTTCCGATGCTTCCATTGTTGCCGCCTGTTTGAGGGTCAGTCAGCCTAGCAATTTTGCTTGACCTGTACCCCCGCCCTGCGCTGATTTTAAGCCTCATGTTCACAGATGATGCGCTTCAACCGCTCTGTCGCCTATGTGCACAGGTCATAAGAATGCCGTGCATGCAATATTTGACAATGACATCCTCCCCAATGTACTAGCTCATATCTGGCAGAGTCTTCCGGCCAACCGGAACTGGACTTCGTCTCTCCGTTTTTTTCGTATGATATTGGAGAAGTGGCATGACACTCTCGTCGTCTAGTAAACATAGGCATCTAAGTTATAATTAATTATCCGATTTCCGACTCGTACTCCCTACTAGTGTCCCATAAGCAGATTCCGAACTCGACCTCGACAGTAAAGTCGTTGACGACATACTCGGAGACCGCAACCGCCGAGCTGGCGTAACGACCTTCAGAAAATTATCCGCAGGGATCTTGTTTGTAGGCCATCCTCTAGGAGAGTAACTGGATAGCGATTCAGGAGGTGTCATGTCTTGTGCATCATGGGATGGAGTCATAGGAGAGAGACATAAGAATGTTGTCCATATACGAATACTGCCGTCGTGCCCGCCTACAGCAAATGCGAAAGGGTCACCTGTGAGGCGATTGCATGATATACAAGTCAAATCCTGGTCAGGGTTCATAGGGTAGATATGATGAAGAAGGTTTGCAGATTCTCGATCCCAAATGAGGATATCGCCGGCTACACATTATCGTCAGCAGAGACTGGGAAAATCAGCGCAAAATCATACATTTCCCGGCGCAGAGTATGAACTGATCATTCTTGCCGCCAAACGTTGATCCAACATATTCGACGGTGACTGTAGACGAAAATGCATGGCGGAATGTGAGTCTTGCACAATTGCGGGGAGCCCGAGCCCGACCCCCAACCAGATCCATCTTCCAGAGCTGAGGAGGGGACTGTGGGCGCAGAGCATAAGTGGCAACCATGTCATTGTTCATCGCAAACTACGAACCTGATCCCCGAACGAAAAAAGGAGGTGGATGTTGTTTCTTGCCAATTTAACGTCATTTACATCCTGAAAAAGGGGTATTTGACTTTACAAGTTGTGCGTCAGCGGTGTTGTTATTTAGATGGGAACAAGCAGTGGCTCACCTTTCACAGAGACGTGTACGTGTATTGTACACTGAAACGTTCGTGAGTTACTTATCTTCGCATGGGTGGGTTACCTACCTACAATGCGCTTTTCCACTCTCGTAGGACGACTGGGATGGAGTCCATTAGGCGCCTCCCCTATAGGACCAATTCCTATTATACGATCGCCGTCCGATGTAACAACGATCCGTCGAAGTTGAACACGCCCGAAGCTGTAGGTCTCAAGGACCTTCTCGGATGCTTTGGATTAATTTTAACTTCGAAAAAAAATGTGGTATTTACCTCTCCATCTTTGTCCTAAGGTATGTATGTCACGCTTCACAATCTTGGATAAGCTGGGACAGGACGTACTAGTTTCGCGATTTCAGTCCCCTCGACAGACAGGACAGACACTTGACAACGATTAGTTTTTGGAACTGACGTACAGCGTTCGATACCACTTACTATCTTCAAGAGGCATCCACTGTAAAAACTGGACGATGTGTGGCCGACGGAATGTTTTTAAGCAGACACCATCCTGGGACAGATTCAGAACGGAACGGAATCTCTAGATTGCATCTTACTTTCGTCCATATCTTGATGCCGCGGGGAGACCTGGTCAACACGTGGCTGCCACACGCAGACCTGTTGAGATAATTAATCATCGTGATGAAAATGTCTCTAGAATTCAAGTACCAAAGTATTTGTTCCGTAAAGCCTCTCTCATGGTAAAGAACATGGTGATCAGTAGATGGTTCCTTGATCATATGACGGTCAGATCTCCAAAGTGTGTTGCGAGACTAGTAAATCAGCACTTACAGCGACCTTGAAGATACACGCTGTCTTATCCCAGCTATCGATAACGAAAAAAGTAAGCAAGGGAACTTCACGATGATCAGAGGACTCTTGCAATTACCTTGCCGTCGCAAGATACTTTCCATCCGGAGAGAACTGCAAGTCTCTCACGAGCGCTTGATGAGGCGAAATATCTTCAGTGCATTCCAAATTCCGCAACCTTTGGGAGATAACAGAAAGACCACCACGTTTAGATACAATTCGTCCTATCGAAGGGGCGCGAGCAGCAGGGCCTGGATGCAGCATCCAATCAAGAGATTGCGACCCAAATGTTCTCGGATATGACTGCATCGATATAACAGTCCTAACAGCGTTCTTGAAGCGTTCCCGGGCACGAGATCGTCTAGCTTCGTCTTGTTCGTCTGGTGTTGCTTCCGAGACAATGGATACTACATCTTCCTGAGTCGAGGGAGATACTGCAGAAACGCCACATGAAGTCGGGGCTGTGCACTGGAAACTTTCCTCATGTGTTGTCCTTTCAAGTGATTTGGCGAGAGGAAGTCGCCGACCATACGAACGGAAACTTGAGTAAAGACGGCGAGCGATTGATTGTATCGGCGTAGTGATATGTTTTATTGTATCCAACATAAGGTCCTCTAGCCATATGTGACCTCGATGGTGGATAAACACGAATCGTTCTGAGATAATCCAGCACAAGGAGGCAGCCAGTCCGATGCACGTAATGCTCTGTCATGATTAGATAAGAGCTCGTCGTACGTCAGGATAAGTGATGAACGTACCGCGAATATAGTGATCAGGATGGGCGTGACCATATTCTACAGGCGAGCAAATAGTGAGCTACATTATCATGAAAATCAAGGATCTCACGGACGTCACTTATCGTGTATGTGACCAACATGAGTCCCACAAAAAAACACGTGATTGCATTCACGAGTAACACGAGAGGGGATCGCCTGATCCACGTTAACACCCACCAGGGCACTCTGTGATTTGGTGAACGGCTTAATTTATCGAGTCATTAAAACTCGAGCGGGCAAAAATAATATGATGCGCTTACTGTATGGCCTGTGTCCACGCCAAACCAAGTAGACTGGTCGCTGTGGCTGCAACGCTGAAAACTAGCGACGAAAACCAAAATGCGTTTACAGTTTTTGCCAGCCCAGTGTCGGTTTTACCGTATGAAAGTTGTAAAAGCGTTGCGGTGACAACCGAAAATATGGTACCAAACATTGCCAGATTAGAAAGATTGGAGGCCGCATACTGTTGTGAGAGCTGAATGGTTGGAACACCTGCATCCGTCGTGTCAGTTGCCAGTAAACGCCTATTTTTTAAAACCGTAATTACCGATATCTATGAACATCGACAAATTCGATGCTACAACGTCAATATGATTTCCGATTTCCGCGGTAAGTCCGTGGACGTATTGTTGCACAGAAGCGAGCCGAAAATGACCTGTGTGAAGGATTCAGCCCGGTAGCGTTTGGACGTCGCGTATTTTGTCATACCTTTATACTCCGTCAAACAGGAAGCCCGATACTGAAATTTATTAACCCAGTGTCATAGCAAACAAAAGAGCCCTTACTTCTAGTTCTGCGACAAAGGCGTGGATTGAATTATTCACCGCATCATCCCTGAACTCGGGAAAGTCGTTCAGACTATGCAATAGCATCCGGAGATCTTGTGCAAAGCCTTCAAACTCCTGGGGGATCGCTTCAGTTGCGATCCCATCCTCTGCCGTGAACGTCTGAAATTTGAGATGTTCGTGGTGGATCTTGCCCCGTCGATCCATGATATTGGGATTCACGAGCGTTTCTCTGGACTGGCGTGCGATCCTCCGAGGAAATAGATTGGCCGTGTTGTCACGGAAGATGAACAACAGTCGGACGAGCCGTTCACGAAGTCTGGATGCAGCCAGCAACAATGCAGCCGAGCTGCCCAACTGACGGGCGCCGTTATCAAAATTGCGTAGCTGGGCTGACGGGTAAGTATAACGATATCCGGCATAAAATTGCTGACCTCTTTATCCAATCGTTCAACGCGCCTTTCGGCGCGCGAAGGGGTCAACCACGGTCAGTCATCAAAGCAAACGATCAAATGAATCACTCACTTCTCAAAATCCTTGAACGCCTCGATACCTTCCAAAATGAGCTTTTCTTCCGGGCTAGCCGGATCTTGAAAATAGTCAATGGAGAAAGTCCTCAAAATAGATATTCTCACATTGTTTCTCGCTGTTCATGCTCTGTTGTGGTCTCCCCTCAGCTGCCGCAGAGTCGCGAGCGACAAGCTCTTTCAGCACTCCTAGAAATTCATGTAGCGTTTCTTTGCGTCTCGAGTCCAAGGTAAGTTCAGGATCTATTGCGCGACAGTAAGCAAGAAACCGCAATCTATGGATTTTAAATGTACCAGGAGGCATAATGGATCCGGAAGGATCTTTGGATCGATGTCTTTCGCTGAAGAACGAAATGTTCTACTTTGAGTACGTGGTCTTTATAACATAGATACCTTTAAGGTCCGCACAACCTTAAATGGAATACGGGAATAGATTCCACGCAGCCATGAGGGTGATTAAGACGCCGCAACGTGAAGGTCGTCCCACAGCGGATGTCCGTCACGTCGGGAAAGCAAAGTCATAGAACGTTCGCCGAAGGTCCACGACCAGATGCAGCACCGCGGAAGGACCAAAGGAACTGCCGTAAGGGGCCGGATAACACAGCCAAGCGTGAAGGCAGTGGTGTTAATGTTTTCAAAGTACAACGGAAGCTATCTTCCCCAATTCTGGCCATTGGATCCACAACTGGCAGATGCCATGAGGCGTGCCGTATACTTCTTGCAAAAATTAACTGTGAAGTAACATCAGGGACAATACGGCCGACGGCGGAGCATCATGGTATATGATAAGGACTTAGGAGGGCCGGGGTGTTGTAGAAAACGATCTATCAGCACTCCGCTTTATCGCCCGATTAAACTCGACATTTCCTAGTCCGAGAACTTAGTCGACAACTTCAATCCCTTGCAAGATATACAAAGCGAGGCGCTCGTACCTCAGGATATGATCCACCGCAGAGATATGGCTGCGGCACTGTCCTCTCAGTCATCAATAGCAACCGGGAGGTACCTCTCCTCGTTGATATGAAATTCCAATGAGGCGTTGATGTATGAAATCGCAATCAGAGGTAGCCATTTTTCATCTTCTTGCACAGATAAGCATCGTCCCTCCGAAGTGTAAACCTTTCAATGCAGTCATGTTAATCAGGCCACAACCATCTACGGCCCTGACCAACTGGGCTCCCTAATAACCGCTCTGTATTCTCTCGTTGCGTAAACGTTGCCTCCGAGTCTTCGCTGAAATAGAGTCATTAGTACTATGTAGCCGCGACCTGTCACGACACCGAGAAGCACATATGACAACATACTGAGCACAGCAACATATTGTCTGTATATGATATTTGATGCGACCCAGGCCCACAGCGACCGGTGATTACTTGCACCACACAGTGACTGTACGCCTGTATTTCATCGTGCAACGAAGGCTTCTGCTGTTCTACGCTGACAAAAATGTCTTCTGATAGCGCGCCACGGTGATTTGTGCACGAGGTATCCTCGCTTTGGCAGATAGAAGTCGTTAGAAGAAGTAAAACCTTCTATCAGTGTGACCAGACAGATAAGGCGCATTAAAACATTGACGCCTGAGCCTTGCGTTACAAAGTTACTGGACAAACACAAGGCTGCCGCAAGCACCTGTGAGTGGGGACTTGAGAAATTGCCGCACCTTATGTGTTAGTGTGGGAATTTCTGTATAATACGCCCTGAGTTGCCGTTTGCAGGCTGCCACTGGCAAAAGTAGTCTAAGGCCTTCTAAGGCTTATCTGAGCATGAGGGAAAGACGACAGAAACGACGTCTTTACTTGAGGCAAGAGTGCTAAATTTTGCGCGCGTCTAACACAACGTGGGGGGTAGTGCTCATTTTATGCCCATTACATTAAAAATATTATAGGGCGTCAGTTTCGTCGCTATCGGCGCTCTCGTCTATGGCGACAAGGGTACCATTTACGATTGAGGGGGAAATGCGCCCGAATTTTAATCGTCTCCGTTTGGGCCGAGGAAACGAAGAAAACTTCTTAGATGAGGGCCCAGCATCTCTGCTAAACCAGCACCCAATCTTACCGAGACCCATATGCATATTCTTATTTGAATTGTTCAGACCTAACCTGGGTGTTTCCGGACCTATAAAAAACACTTTACCTGCGACTTCGACATCTTTACCGTTCACTTCATCCTGAGATCTACAGAAAAAATAGGGTTACGATTTTGCAAATTGAATGATTGAAAACTAGAATCGCTGAGTTTCGCGAAGCACATGCATGATCTCATATAAAGGTCATTCTTTTTAGCATAGGAGGCGGAAAGGCACGTCGTACAAGCATCTCACCGCAGCATTAACCACACAGCTTCAATTTTACTTCCCCCGGCAAATAGCGATCAGATCTGTCCTGGCCGATCCCAATCCTCGCCTTAGATGTTCGGTAAGCTGAGCCTGTTCCTCACGGCGATCGCGCACTTGGTCGTCCAGACGAGAGTAAAGGGTGACATTAGCTCTGTATAATGATCAGGAGGCATGATCATGATCAGTGACTCCACCGCAAGACATGGACATGATATATTTGAAAAGGCACGCACGTGAGGCTCTCCTTGACGCAGTCAATGATATCTTTGAACTGGTCGACAATTTCTATACGACTGCGGTTAGCACCCATTTGAACAACAAATCAGATGTTGTGTGAACGAGAATTTGACGGAGATTTGGTGGGTAGAAAGGGGCAGAAAGGGGCAGAAGCAAGACAAAGCAAGGGGACAAGGAAGCAACCGCACACCTTCAGAACCTTGAAGCCATTCTTCCCTCGAGCAAGTAGACCACTTCTGAACGAGGCCCATGAAAGTATCCAAATCCAGGAACGAGTCTATGTTTGCGAACATGCCTTCAAGAGAGACCTCCTCCGCGGGGCCCGCGCCAGGTTGGCTCGTGGGAGGGGAAGATTGGCGAGCCGCATCGTTATCAAGATCAGGTTGCTGTCGATTATGAGTATGGTCGACACCAGAGTGGCTACTGTCATCAGGACGACCATCTGGCAATTCGTGAGGGAACTCGTCGATCCTGACCCGTTTGACTCTATGCATATATTCGACCTTATCAGGGGGCGAGAAATCGGCCTCATCCTCCTGAGAGCCTTGGATGGTGCGCTTCACCCTGCGTAACATGGGATGTACGGCTACGTTTGTCCTGCGGGCATCAAATGGTACTTCATCCTCGTTTGCTGCCTCTGGCTCGACGTCTTCACGGATTCTCTCGAGGAGTTGCAAAGGCTGCGATTTGGCTAGAGAATATTTGTTGGAGCTGAATGTGTGTCCATCATCGCATTCACCGTCGTGAATAGACCCGTAGCTTGGGACAGGCGCTGCGACGACACGAGAAGTAGAGATTAACCCTGAGACAACACCTGCAGTGGATATATGCGCGTCTTTGAGACAAGAAATAGTCAAATCTCCTCTGTGGGATGCAGATTTTGGCATAGGTGACGTGGGCCGAGCAAAGGATATGCCTGGATTGGATGGTGGAACGAAAGGCGAGCCTTTGCCACGGAATGGAGAGCTAGACTTGCGAGGGGGCGCTAGGGTTTGAGTATCAAAGGGTTTAATGCTGTTGAAACGCCCCGACGCGCTAGAAAACGACGCGTCCATGGCCGCTTGATGGTCCCCCAGGTCGGAGCCAAGTTTGCCAGTGAGTTTGTGCTTCTGGAACATCCCTGAAAAGCGAGTCCTCTTTTCTGAGTCTTTTTTCTGTTGCATTGGACCAAGCTCATTCTGTATGCCGCCAGTGCGTTGGGGCTGGCCTAGGGAATTCTGTGTACGGAGTGGCATATGATCAAACGGGTGTTCCGCGTCTGCATGGGTAGAAGCACGAGATGCTGAACGAGGAACAAACGACTGGCGAGCGCTCATTATTATCGCTATTCAGACAAGAACCTTGACGCTGAAAATGATAAATCGAATGATCAAGAGTGAGCTGTTATCTGATCAAGTGATTATCTGAGGTTTTGGATTGTTTGGATCGAAAGCTTTTGCCAAACAAACCGCGCTTACGCACAAACATGCCGAGGGAAGACATCAACGTAAGTTATAACCGATGCCCGTCGACGTGCACCTCACCACTATGCATTTAATTCGCCGGGTGGGATGTTTTACACTATCAGAGTCAAGTGAACTTCGAGGAACTAGTTGCCTGTTATTCATACACGGACTCGGGGTCGACTATGATCGATCGTTAATGATATTAATACTTACAGCCACGCCGAAACGACATGGCGCTTTCCCGCCAATCAGTCACAGAAGCACTTGGTTTCGTGGCGACCGCAACGACACGGAGAGGGATATCTATGAGTGCACTGCTATGTGATTTCTAGAAGGGTCATTATTGGAATTACTGGTGGTTGTCGGCCTGGACCATGGTCCATATAACATACGCATGTGCTATGTTTCCCATCACACGAGGCGTGCTCAAATTCAAAGAGAATAAACAACCTCCACTTTCAACCCAACTACCCCTCCTCCCCGTCCATCCCACCCCGGGATTTCAGCACGGCAAATGGGACATCTGAGTATAATTGGTCGATTTATGAATTACAATGGCAGAAAAAGCATTAGAGAGAAAAAAATTGACCTTGGAACAGGGGCTCTGTCCATAGCAATCACCATGTTCCGCTTCACTGTGGATTTAACAGCAGCGAAAAGGCATGCTCCACAGCAAATGTGACCGCAGGGTGTCAGAGTTGCGTTAGTGGGAGGTGAGAAGCAAATCGGACAAGTATAAGCGGATAGTGGTTCCGGCGCAGACGATGAGGAATTTGTGGCGTTCAGGGGGGATACATGAGGGTTCTGACTCGTAGCTGGTTCAGGTGTGAATGCGCCCATCACCTCAACGGGAATTGGATCATCAATGATGATAGGGCGCAGTGAAGGCAGAGTTCGACGCGGTGGCAAGGTAGGGCTAATGACGACTACGTCGTCTGAGGGGACATCAGTGATTTCGGAGATGGATAGAGATGTCCCCCTTTGCTCCACGATGTAAATTTCAATTTCTGCGTCTGCAGCATCTGAGTG
This sequence comes from Auricularia polytricha, assembly GCA_003316125.1. Taxonomy (NCBI): domain Eukaryota; kingdom Fungi; phylum Basidiomycota; class Agaricomycetes; order Auriculariales; family Auriculariaceae; genus Auricularia; species Auricularia polytricha. The sequence goes on from QFEN01001441.1 coordinate 22,859, forward strand.
AGCCTGCGATGCTACTGACTCTTGCGTGAGCGGTGGTTGGTCAGCCAGCTCTAGTTCCTCGTCCAGGGATGAAGTTGAGCCTAGCATGAGATCGGGAGCCATGTTCCAACTCGACAGCAGTGAGTTTGAGACGACTTGTAACGAGGTGCCTGCCTCTGAGATACCATCTGAGACATTGTTCTCTGGGGGATTGGAGGGAAGACGTGCTTCATGAAACTGATCTACGTCGGTCGGCTCTTCGCCATTGGCATCAATTCTGCGCCTCTTTCTCTGGTGATGCGAGAGCTCTCCCTCTGCACGATCTGGTAGTAATGACGTATCTTCGCTTGGTCCTGGTCCGACACTCTGTGAACGAGAAGGCCGTGAGCTACTCCTGGAGCTGGTAGCAGACCGCGGAAGACGGTTTCTGCTAGTAGATGGCGCCGGAAACAGCGCAGACAATGCAGAGGACGTTGTCAGATCAATTGTATCAGAGTTTTTGCGTTTTGTCGCCATCGTCGATGATGAAGTCGATGATCAGCAATAAGACGTAATATTATGACTAGAAGTATTCGGGGTCCGTATGACACGTCGGTTATACCAACTTGGTGGGCACTTGTTTACTACTACAACAATTTCCTTGCTCACCGACTGAGCTTACCATCATCGATGTCGGGGGAGAACCAGCCCTCCATACTTGACCAACTCGATGCTGCCGTTCCCCTCGCACGTTTTGACGCATTCCCGAAACTTCCTTCAACTTACAAAGCCCGCTCAGAGTCCCGCGGTTTCTTCACTCTTTTTGTCGCCCTCATCGCGATCCTACTTGTTTTAAATGATATTGGAGAGTATATCTGGGGATGGCCAGATTATGAATTCAGCATAGACTCACAGGGTCAATCCCATTTGAATGTGAATGTCGATATGGCAGTCAATATGCCTTGTCAGTGTAAGTTCTTTCAATCCATTTATCACAGAACTGCTACCCCTAAACCAGATACTCCTTGTAGATCTTAGCGTGGACTTGCGTGATGTGGTCGGTGATCGCTTATTTCTCAGCAATGCGTTCCGCCGGGATGGTGTACGTTCGCCCTTCTTCCGCGGGTCGAGCATGAATTTAATTCTCATTAACAGACTCGTTTCGACATTGGTCAAGCGACAACTCTCAAGTAAGTGATCATTTTCGCAAGTATCTCCATCGCTTACCTTCAATTGCGACTCAGGGAACATGCCCAGGCTCTTTCTGCTCGCCAGGCAATCTCGCAATCCAGAAATTCGCGCGGATTCTTCTCCTGGTTCCGCCGCGCTGAACCCGAGTTTCGCCCTACGTACAACCACGAGACGGATGGAAGCGCCTGTCGAATTTATGGCTCCCTGCAGGTCAAGAAAGTGACGGGTATGTTGACGTCCGGTCATCCGCTCCTCATACTGATATATCACTAGCAAATTTACACGTTACAGTGCTCGGACATGGCTATAATAGTCACGTCCATGTGGACCATAATAGTGAGTAGTCGCAACCATTTTCTATGAGTGTGCATACTAAAATACTTTCAAGAGATGAACTTGTCTCATGTGATCAGCGAATTTTCGTTTGGTCCGTACTTCCCGGATATCTCTCAACCCCTTGACTACTCATTCGAGATCGCAAAAGAACGTATGTCTTTTTCCTGCTCTGTTCGTAATCAAACTCATCTACAAACAGCGTTCATGGTGTACCAATACTTCTTGCATGTGGTTCCAACTACATACATTGCCCCACGAAGTCGGCCTCTCGAGACCAACCAATACAGTGTCACTCATTACACCCGTAAGCTGGAACACAATGAAGGAGTCCCCGGTATTTTCTTCAAGTTCGACCTCGACCCAATGGTTATCACCATCCACCAGCGCACGACCACATTGGTACAGTTTATAATACGGTAGGAGGATCCGCTCGGTTCAACACTCAAAATTTGACATATCCCCTTTAGCTGCGTGGGTGTCATTGGTGGCGTTTTCACCTGCGCACAGTATTTCGTTCGTGTCGCCATTCGTGCAGCGGACGCTGTTTCAGGAGCAGATACCACTCCAGGAATTGTAGCCGCCGAAGCTACCGGTGTGAAGCGAAAATGGGCAGGCGGACAGCTGCGTGTACGTTCCACTGCACAAAACTCGGCGAATGTCGTCAGACAAGGACCAGGCTGGGTCGTTGAGGGCTCCTCTTCGCCGTACACATCCTACGCAAACACGCCTGTCTCAGGCGGATTCACCGCCCAAAGCCCATATCCCTATTCACCATTTCTGTCTCCACCTACCTTGAGTAGCAGTACAAGCGTCCCACCAACCCCAGGAACAGGTGTGGGACTTGGCTTTGGCGGGGCGGCGTTTGGCCCGCCGCCGAGTGGAAGGGGACATAAGAAGGGGAAGTCAGTTAGCATTTCGCGAAGTGTTAGTGGAGGGCTCAGTTCGCCCTTTGCGGCTTCGTCGTCGCCGCTTACGTCCCCGGCTGTGGGGCCACCGCCCTCGGCTAAGAAGGATGATTGACACTGCGGGATATTTAGTATCAGTACTATGTATCACTTTGCTCACCCATAGAGTTGGTTGCCAATATCAGCTCATGGGTCAGCATCTTGCAGAGGCGTGAGACCATAGATTTCCGTGACAACAGGTCGAAGCTAAGAGTCATGTTGCACACTTGCCCACGACCTCATCAATAATAATAAATAGCTTACAACTTGAAGCTAGACTTTTACATCTAAGATCCAATATGGCGCCCCAGCATAATGCTGTACTGCCAACCGCACTCAAAACACCTGCTATCCAGAAACTCACTAACAAGCGCGTCATTCTCGCTTCTGGAAGTCCAAGGAGAAAGGAGATACTCGAAACGCTGGTACGGTTCCAGTATTCATTCGAGCCGTCTCTAGATGACATATAGACAGGGCTTGGCACCCGAGGTTGTCCCATCCACCTTTGCTGAGAACATTCCGCTCTCTTCTTTCGAGAATATTCATGAATATCCCGTTTCCACCGCGATCGAGAAAGCAGTGGAGGTGTATCAAAGAGTACTGGTACGTTCGTTGCTTTCAATCCTACACGCATTTCCACAACCTGCACAAGACAGATGCACCAGACGACCCACCCGATCTCGTCATCGGTGGTATGTACCCTCTGGAGAAGTTGCCATTTTAATCGAAACTAATATTCATATTCTTTCAGCGGATACTGTTGTCTTCACTCATGCCTTGCCATCGACGACGATGGAAATGGAGACGGGTGTGCGGCAAGAGCTTCTCGAGAAACCATCCTCGAAAGAGGATAATATGCGCATGCTGAAGGACTTGAATGGGGGCGTTTGTGAGGTCGTAACAGGCGTTTCACTCGGTACGAAGATTTTCATTTCTGGTACTTATTCTTCTTCTGCTATTCTAATCTCTGTTTCAGTGTATCCAATCTTGAGCGCTCCTGGATATGAGATCAAGTACGGTATTTCATCTCTGAGAGTGCCCATTTGACCGAATTGGCGCCATGTCCTGCAGGTCTATGGATGAGCGGACATTGGTGTATTTCGGTGACAATGAGGACCATGTACTTAAGGCGTACGTGGACAGCGAAGAAGGCTTAGATCGGGCAGGAGGCTTTGCAGTCCAAGTTTGTTTGTTTTGAACTTGTGTATAGCGCAATATTCATGCAGATAACAGGGTCGTGGCAACTTGCTCATTCGAAAGATTGACGGCGACTTTCACAACGTCGTGGGTTTTCCTGGGGCGTCATTTTTCAAGCTCCTAGACATCCTTGTTGAAGAAGAGGAGGACTTCCTCGCGATATAGATTTCTCGTAAATAGGTAGGATGAAGCGTTTCAAGACTGTATGATTGGACAATATAAACACGTGGATTTCCCGTCTTGATTGCAAGTGTGCATCTCGAAGGCGTAGTCCAGACTGGTTACGAGTCTAACATGTGATGTCATCCAGCTATCCGAACGACGCTGGACGAAGACTGAAAGGAAGAAAGTGAGGTGCAAAAAGGCTGCGTGCCATGAGTATTATTGGGGTTGGAGGCGGAGAGGACATTATACAGATGTTGGGTGGAG
>QFEN01000174.1:0-38803 GCA_003316125.1 Auricularia polytricha
CCGCTTTTCTGGTGTGAAGGACAAGGTATGCAAACTGCGCAAGGCGAAGCTCCGGTTTATATACCATTGAATACAGCCCACTGGTGAAGGCACCCACTTCCTCATCCCATGGCTGCAGAGAGCAATCTTGTATGACTGCCGGATTAAACCCCGTGTGCGTCATTTTCGTTCCAACTATCCTTCTGCTCAATAATTCTCTAGAATATTTCAACAACCACCGGTTCAAAAGACTTGCAAATGGTCTCCATAACACTTCGTGTGTTGTCACGACCAGATGTCGAGCATCTACCTCGCATTTACCAGAGCCTCGGCATGGACTATGACGAACGTGTGCTGCCTTCCATCGGCAATGAAGTCCTCAAAAGTATCGTGGCACAGTTTGATGCTGCTGAATTAATTACGCAGCGTGAGGTGGTGAGTCAAGACTGTTTCGTCATCGTCAGGCCAAGTTAACACAACCTGCGCAGGTCTCTTCGAGAATACGCGCAGACTTGCTACAACGTGCCGGCGAGTTTAACATCAAGCTGGAGGATGTGTCTATCACCCATCTGACATTTGGAAAGGTGCGTAGTCCTTTGCTGGTATTCCATTCTGCTGACACCCTGTGTAGGAATTCACCCAGGTTCGAATGAGACTATGAGACTTTCATTTCATACTTATAAACTTTACAGGCTGTTGAAGCCAAGCAGATAGCACAGCAAGGTAAGGTTTTTGCTGCCGTGTTGCTGTGACATGCTAACGTGGTGCAGATGCCGAGAGAGCCAAGTTCATCGTCGAAAAGGTGAGTCTTGGTGCCATGCGCATGATCAAGTTACTGACGGCATGTAGGCGGAGCAAGAGCGTCAGGCCGCTGTCATTCGTGCCGAGGGTGAAGCAGAAGCAGCTGCCACGATTTCAAAGGCTATGGACAAGGCTGGAGACGCCTTCATTGCGCTGCGTAAAATAGAGGCAAGCAAGGCAATTGTGCAGAGCTTGGCTGCTAATGGGAATGTCACATATATTCCGAGCAGTGGGGTGCTTTTGAACGTACCTACAAAGTAGTACCATCAGTACAAAGTACTAACAGTGAATGGAATCGGCGATGACCGTGGGATGAATTCCCATGGGTGATGTGTTGTGGCAGTGAAAAATGGGAGGGTAGAGTCCTTGATCTTAGTCGACGACGCGGAAGAGGCCAAAGTCGTTCAGTCTCTTCGTTCTCTTTTTCTTTGTCTCTTTCTCTCTCTTCTCGTGTTTCATTTTTCTGTCTATTCTCGACGGACAGTCCTTCTCTCTGATTTCAGTCATCAATTCTCCTGTGCGTCTTTTCATTTCCTCATCAATCTCTCCCAGCTCACCAAAAATCACAGCATCTCATTCTCATTCACTATCCCTATTAAATCATGAATCCAATGGGTGGTATGGGTGGCCATGCGGAGGCACCAGTGAGTACCCTTCTCACTGCCCATAGGATTGGTCTCATGCATGGCAGCGGAGGGCCCATCTTTACGTTGGGAATCTTAGCCCCAGAGTCACAGAGTACATGCTCACAGAGATCTTTGCTGTTGCCGGTGCAGTTCAGCATGTCAAAATAATCCCTGACCGCAACTACCAGCACGGTGGTCTCAACTACGGTTTCGTCGAGTACATCGACATGCGCGCAGCTGAGACTGCTCTCCAAACACTTAATGGACGCAAGATCTTTGACACTGAGATTCGCGTTAACTGGGCCTATCAGGGCCAGCAAAACAAGGAGGACACCACAGGTCACTATCACGTTTTCGTCGGTGACCTTAGCCCAGAAGTCAATGATGAGGTCCTCGGCAAGGCTTTCAACGCGTTCTGCACAATGTCCGACGCTCGTGTTATGTGGGACATGAACTCCGGGAAATCTCGCGGTTATGGTTTCCTCGCGTTCAGGGATAAGACCGACGCAGAGCAGGCCATCGCGACTATGAACGGCGAATGGCTTGGCTCCCGTGCTATCCGTGTCAACTGGGCAAATCAAAAGACTCAAGGAGGTCTGCCTGCACCTCCACGCCCCGGAGGCAGCGTCGGCACCGCACCCGCCCCCATTAATTTCCAGGGTGGTCCCCTCTCCTATGAATCTGTCGTCCAGCAGACTCCTTCGTATAACTCCACCGTTTACGTCGGAAACCTCGTCCCATATTGCACTCAAGCAGATCTCATCCCACTGTTCCAGTCCATTGGGTACCTCTCGGAGATTCGCATGCAGGCAGATCGCGGATTTGCATTCGTTAAGCTCGATACTCACGAGCACGCTGCCATGGCTATCGTGCAGCTGCAAGGGCAGATGGTCCATGGACGTCCCATCAAGTGCAGCTGGGGCAAGGACCGGGCTGATGGGACTCCTGCGCAACCCGGGGTGCCGCTTAGCCCGACGACTCCTGCGGCTCCCTATGGCAACATGGCGAGTTTTTCCCTTATGAAAATATTCTTTACTCACTAATCCTATAACAGCCGATGTATGGAATCCAGCAGCCTACTACCTACGGCCAGTACGGGTTTGGTGGATACGGTGGTTTCCCCAACCAAGCTGGCGCTGGGGGGTCGCCGACGCCTGGCATGCCTCAGGCTACACCTGGCGCCGTCGGTTCTGGTCTTGGCGGTGCAGGAGTTGGTGGTGCAGACCCATCTGGTGGTGGTGGTGGTGCTGGAGGTGCTGGTGCTCAATGGCCCTCTGGAGATGCCGCTGCCTACTATGCTAACTACTGGGGTGGTGAGTAGCTTTTGTTTACACGTGCCAACTATCTTTTGCTCAATGATTATTTTTTCAGGATACTACGGCCAGCAAGGCCAAGGCGCCGAGGGCCAGGGTGCTTAAAGAATCCTTGTTTGCTCAGTGTCTTATTCTTCCCATTCATCATCGATATCGTGCTCGTGTCTTCTCTCGAATGTAGCCTGCGAACATCGTCCATCCAAGCCAAAGTGTTATTTTTCTCGCCTCACCACTCGAATCCAAAATTGTGAAAGATGTGCTTTTGTATGGTGTCTTTATCCAAGAACAAACAGTCTTACCCTTGTGCTCCGCCTCGTTATTTTGTTATTGACTGGTTCCAATTATTCTTTTCCCCTCCTGCGTCTTTTGCTAATGAAGTATTTGACCTGCCTCTTGTTCTTTCTCTTCCTCGTTTCTCTCCTGTTTGATTGTTCCTTGTGTATATATCCTCGGTAGATGCGCGGTTTCTCATTAAACTACGTCTACTCGACGGTGCAATAGGTTTTGTTGATACTTACCTCGAGAATCCGATCAATTCTTCATCCTGATGTTTCTTGAGACAGAAAGGGTATGTGATTATAAGGGGGTAGTATGTGCATGAAGTAAAGTCTACTCATCGTCCACAATCAACCATTCGGAGTCTGATCCAAGCTCGTCTCCCCCTGCAACTTCATGCCATCCATTAATGTCTCCCCCACTGCCTCCCCCTCCTTGACCCCATTTCCCAACACCGAAGTACCATTGCCTGATGCTGGTTTTTCATCTCCACCATCACGCCAGTTGAGCACAGCCTGATGCCGCGAACGCATGTCTTCATAGAAATCGTTCGCCTCGTTCATCTTGTTTGCTTGTGCCTGCTTATCATCGAGCCAACGTTGAAGGAGTTTAGCATTATCCTTCGTTAGTGTCTGATTCCGTTCATCAATCTGGCCGAGTTCAAGCTGGAGCGTATTGATCTCATCATGGAGGACCTACGCACAAGGTCAGAATCAGATCAGAAGAGAGCGGATGTAAGTGCACCTGAGCGGTGCGATCTTTCTCAGCCATGAGTTCTGCGTGCTGATCGACCTTTCTGCGCAGATGTGCGACTTCTTCGCGCGCTTTGCGGAGGTTCTCAGACTCGATACGTGATGCTTCTTCCTTCTCGCGAAGGGTCTCATTCATAGCTAGCAGGCGTTGAGCATTCTGACCCTGCGTCTTGTACACGGTCGCGAGCTCATCGCGGAGAGAGGAAATCTGGGATTCGAGCGAGGCCATGTACGCTGCGCGTACAGGATTACTGATTCGAGAAAACATGAGATTGACGCGCATGAATTATATGAGATGGATAACTCACTCTTCGCTTGTTGCTGTTCCAGGTACATGGACCGTCGAGCTGCTTGGGTTGGCGCGAACGGAGCCGACAGCTTTGAGGAGAGATGCATTACGCTCTTTGAGGAGCTTTGTCTGTTGAGCGAGTCTGCGGTCTTGAATTGGGGGATCAGCGAAGTCTTATGAACTGTTATGTAGGCATACATTGCTCGATTATGGAAGCGAAAGCGTTTTGTTTTGCGTTTCGCTCTGATAGTCTGAGGCGGAGGAGCTCTTGCCAGGATGGCTCGGCCATGGAAGTATAATTGCGACTGCACGCTATGTCCGCTGGGTACAGAACGTGACAGTCAGATCACAGTCACACAGAAAAGGAAGCCTGTAGAATTCACTTGTAAGGACCAGTCGTCCCCTTGACCGTTACGCCAAAAAGTAGTAATACTGAAGACTGTACTTATGTACATTACAGGAACTGTAGTGTGCTTACAGTATACGGCAAATTGTGCATGGGATGTGGTATCGTTTGCGTCAAGACTGTTCGGAATATCTCACATGCGCAAGCTTACCGCGTAAATCACCGTGACAGTCTCCATGGCCAGTTCAGTGCTTCAATTAATGGGACCATGAATTTATCCTCCGAAAACTCGGTCTTTGAGCGCCCCGTCCTGTGGTTACAGTGATTCTCAGGAATATTAAAGACCCCTGCCTAAGCTTATCATTGAGGAACGGTAACCAAGAAGTTCAGTCCAAGTGACGTCGAGACCACATAATTGTGACACTTTTCAAAAGGAGTGTATGCTTGGCAATGGACTCACTGATTGTACCTGCGTCGACGCAACCTTAAAATGGTCTTCGGGAGCATATGTGTCTGTCATTATGATGCTCTTGGAGACCGAGCCTAGTCCACACAGGAACATGATCAACGCTGAGTCGCCTGCAAAATGCGGGCAATGGGGGGACTGTGACATGAGTGTGACAAGCAGCGGGCGGCGATTACCGGATATGAGCAGTAGGTTTTGGTTCTCCCACGAGGTGTTCAGACGTCCTTGCCGTCGTTGGCATACCTTTAATTTTCCTTTATACGCCTTTCCCTATCCTCCTCTTCCTTCTCGTTCTCTAGTCTTTCTTTACATCTTTGTATACTTTTGGCTCGTCCAGAGTTATGGGCGCCGTCAGCAGTTGTTGTGAATCTTGTTGTAAGTTTCAAACTCTAATATAGACTTTTATCCCCCTCATAAATTTCCTCAAAGTCCGCTCGAGGAGATCCCAGCAGTACGAACCTCTTCTTCTCGAGAACGAACGAGAGGCAGTCGCAGACCTTCTCCAATACCTCGAGAGTACGTGTCCAACACAGCCAAAGCTAACTTCTGCTCACATGAGCACGCAGACCGCACAACCACCAACTTCTTCCAAGGCTCCCCCCTCACTGCGTTAACCACCCTATCATTTTCCGATAATGTCGATCTGCAGCGCAGTGCTGCACTCGCATTCGCAGAAATTACTGAGAAGGAAGTGCGCCCTGTGGGTCGGGATACTCTCGACCCAATTCTTTTCCTCCTGAGCAGCCAGGACACGGAGGTGCAGCGTGCTGCTAGCGCAGCGCTCGGAAACTTGGCCGTTAACAGTACGTTACACCACGCTCATGCGTGTTGTCTGTCGTGCAGCCTACTGATGTCACGCGTACAGCTGATAACAAACTCCTCATCGTGAAACTCGGAGGCCTGGAGCCACTCATCCGTCAGATGCTGAGCCCGAACGTCGAGGTCCAGTGTAACGCCGTAGGCTGTGTCACAAACCTCGCGACACATGGTAGGTCCGGCACATATCGATGGTGATCATCGATGACTGACATGCTTCTAATTTTTTGCGTGTGCTTTTTTGGTTTGCTTCTTTTCCTTAATCCTTTGGCACCCTAAGATGATAACAAGACGAAGATCGCCAAGTCAGGCGCACTTGTTCCGCTTACCCGGTTAGCACGGTCCAAGGATATGCGCGTTCAGAGAAACGCTACCGGCGCCCTACTAAACATGACCCACTCAGGTACGTAACAGTGCCTATCGGAGAACTGATTTAAAATTAACAAACGTTTATAGATGAGAATCGACAGCAGCTCGTAAATGCGGGTGCCATTCCCGTGCTGGTGAGCTTGTTGAATTCGATGGACACAGATGTGCAATACTATTGCACGACCGCATTGAGCAATATTGCCGTCGATGGAGCAAATAGAAAGAAGCTAGCGCAGAGCGAACCAAAGCTTGTAACGAGCTTGGTAGCCCTTATGGATAGCCCAAGTTTAAAGGTTCAGTGTCAGGCTGCCCTTGCTCTGCGGAATTTGGCTAGTGATGGTACTTGATATTCTCTTTGACATTTCGTCTATTTAACATTTGTGTCGCAGAGAAATACCAACTAGAAATCGTCAAAGCTGACGGTCTTACTTCGCTTCTCCGACTACTTCAGTCTACTTACCTCCCACTCATCCTATCTTCTGCCGCTTGTGTCCGTAACGTCTCCATTCACCCACAGAACGAGTCCCCTATCATCGAGTCCGGGTTTCTGCAACCACTCATCAACCTTTTGTCATTTAAAGACAACGAGGAGGTTCAATGCCACGCCATTTCCACGCTGCGTAATCTTGCTGCAAGCTCGGAGAAGAATAAGACGGCGATCGTGAAAGCAGGCGCGGTGCAGAGCATCAAGGAGCTTGTGCTGGAGGTGCCGATGAATGTGCAGAGCGAAATGACTGCCTGTGTTGCCGTGTTGGCCCTTAGCGGTCAGTCACGTGTTTCGCGATACTTTCTCTGCTGACGGATTTGACAGATGAACTCAAGGGCCAACTACTTGAGATGGGTATCTGTGAAGTGCTGATTCCATTAACAAACTCACCCAGCTCGGAAGTTCAAGGCAACAGTGCTGCGGCCCTTGGTAACCTATCCTCGAAAGGTGAGTTTAGCTGGGTTTGATCTTTCCAGCAATTGACATTTTTGCAGACGGCCGACATGCATCTGACGACTACTCTGCATTTAATGACGTATGGGAGAAACCTGATGGCGGCATGCACCGATATCTTTACAATTTCTTGACGAGCGTAGACGCCACGTTCCAGCACATTGCCGTTTGGACGATCGTGCAGTTACTGGAATCGGAAGATCCTCAATTGATTAGCAATATCCGCACATCTGGCCTGTTGAATCCATCGATCCGGCAGCTCGCACTGTCACGCACACCATCGGCGACATCATCCGTTGGTACGCCTCGCTCGCACCGGTCACAGTCACAGTCATATGCAGATACGGACACGGGTGAAGGACAGGGTGAGATCCAGTTGCTTGCACGGCGAATTCTGGAATTCGTTGACGGAGATGTTGATGGGGCAAATCCGCGAAGCGCAACCGTGTCTCATATGGCTGGGTCTTCTGTTAGTAGTGCCAGGGACGAGGAACTCAGAAGGAGCGTGCGGGAGGCGTTCTCGACTGGTTCCCATCACTAGCTAGGTGGCTAGTAGGATTCGGTATATATCCTTCGCTCACGGTCTGTGCCTTGCCTTTCCGTTGTACATCCTTTGCCTTGTTCATCGTTGTTCTTAATCGTATACTTAAGTTCTTAGTTGTTTTTTTTTGTTTCGTGGCTGATGAGTTTTCTTCCGATGCCTTATGTTGATTGAACGGTGACGATTACGACTGAATGCTAGTACCTTTGACGAATAGACTTTACGACGGTGTGTGATGGATCTAAATTTAGATCCCATTGTTCCACAACGTTGTGATCAGGATTCTCATCCTTGTACCATGACAATGGTCCCCTGCCCTCAAAATTCCTTGGTTCTGCCAGTTTTTGTCTGTTATTCTGCACCCCGGACGGTTATAGCTTAGTGCGTCTGACCGGCCTCGTGTTTCAAAAGGCCGAGGCGACAGGAACGGGTTTACCGCGTGGTTCCCTGGCTTGATAAGGTGTGTTGTGCTGCTGTTTCTCTCTGTCTCTCTTTCCATTTCTCTCCTAGTGGTACTTATTATTGGACCACCAGGATTCAATAAATTTTCTTCGCTGCTCACACACTGGATCGTGGCCCGGTGCTTCGATCACTCGTGAGCTCTTTTATTCGCAGAGCGCTTCCACCGTTCAATAGAAATCCACCATCACCCCCATCTAATTACTCCATTTACGACCCGCCATGTACAATTTCCTTCCACTCGTTGCTCTCGTACTCGTCCCCGTCCCCGCATCCCTGGTTCAAGGGAAGCCATTCCTCCTCAACCATGCACACAAGGTCGCCGTCAAGCACAGCGCTGGCCTCGCTCGCGACCTCCGCGTGGCCTTCGGTGGTATTCTGACCACACAGCCTACCCCCTCATCAGATCAGAATTACTACTGCGTTGGCTCAGATGGCGAGGGCGTCAGCATGCCTTCATCAGGCAACTCTTCATCCCCAACCACCAAAGCAAACACGACTTCAACTGGAACCGCTGCCCCGTCAAGCACGAGTGTTGCATCATCACCTTGGAAAGCGGCAGAAAGTTACAGCGGGCAGACGTTTTTCAATGGCTGGAGCTTTTACACTGCAGCAGACCCGACAAATGGGAATGTTCAGTATGTAGATCAAGGCACAGCTCAGAGTGCAGGTCTTATCGAGATAAACTCGAACGGGAACGCCGTGATGCGCGTTGAAACAACGCCACAAGTACAGACCAATCGCCAGAGTGTGCGGATCACCACGCAAGCCACTTTCGATGGTGGCTTGGTTGTAATGGATGCCGTGCATATGCCCACTGGTTGTGGAACGTGGCCTGGTATGTAGCGATGTGATTCTACATTGCATTTTGCTGAAATCAACGTTAGCTTTTTGGACAAATGGGCCTAATTGGCCAGCGGGAGGCGAGATCGACATCATCGAGGGCGTGAACAACTACACGAACAACCAGGCGACGATTCACACTAACCCAGGATGTATATTACCCTCCACCAGCAGCACCCAGCTTAACATGTCTGGAACATTGGTTGCATCCACTGATTGCTCAGTAACTTCCACTGGTAACCAGGGCTGTGGAATTCGTTCTAGTACGAACAACTCGTTTGGGTCAGGTTTCAATGGAATTAGTGGTGGTGTTTATGCTAGTAAGTACCTTGAGGCATGGTCATCTTTGAATACACTAATGGTGGATACAGTGCTCTGGGACAGCTCCGGCATCAAAGTGTACTTCTTCCCTCGTGGATCGATACCATCAGATATATCTGCAGGAGCACCCCAGCCTCAGAATTGGGCGCCTCCTATGGCTAGCTGGCCCTCAACGGATTGCAATCCATACCAGTTCTTCAATACCCATTCCGCTATCTTCGATACCACGCTTTGGTAAGTTTTTATTCATGCACAACTGAGTATCTTGATGATAATTGGCATGTAGCGGTGACTGGGCAAGCGCCGTCTGGAACGGCACAGGCGTACCTGGGCAAGATGTAAGCTGCGCACAACAGACTGGTTTCTCGACGTGCTCGGCATTCGTTCAGGCTAGTGGTGGTTCGTTCAGCGAAGCTTGTAAGTTCCGTATATTGTTCATGTGCCTATCCAATGTCACTCACTGTGGCTACAGATTGGGAGGTATCCAGCGTTAAGATCTACCAAGACACGTCATGAAATATTCACGAAACTGGAGGAAACACACGCTTATTTAGTTCTATCGCTGTATTTGCTAGGGTATATATTGTAGCTCTACATATGATGGAATACACACAGCCATACACGACAGCTGGTGTTTATGTTACTAATGTGGTCCCAAAGCCGTTCATGTCAAAGTGACTTTACTTCGCAGATTATCATCAAGAGATGCACAGCTATATTCCATGTACGTTGCCATAAACGGCGCTATGGCTCTGAGACAGTCCTAATCATGAGATCTCCCCTCCGCTCCGCCTCACCAGCCTCCATGCGAGCTGAATGGCTTCCAAACTGCATCGCTTTTTTCTTCCTCACGCTCGCCTCAAGAAGCCCCACCTTTCGCGCAACAAGCCGCAGTAACATTTTATCGCCGAGCCCCAGCTCAAGCCGTGGATCAAGCTTGATGTGCACGGGGAGTCCCGCAAGGAAGGAGACAACCGTGAGCGAAAGGAAAGGGTGCCGCGTCTCCTTGCCGTGAGAGGAAATGACGCGGTCGTCTCGTCCGAGGTTGCGAGTTGGTATACGATCGAGTTCGAGCTGGAGCTGGATGACAGCATGAGAGAGTTGTTGTAATCTGTTGGTGGAGAGGGTAGCTTACCTCGTCGATAACGCCCTGCCAGCCTCGAGTCGCGTACGCAGTACGGTGACGACCGTATCCACCAAGTAGCTCATCGGACCCGAGACCATTGAGGAGGACTCGTGCTGTGCTCGTGTATGGCTGATAGTCATCAGACGCCGACAAAATTCGTAGCCGGCCCGCTCCTTTGGAGGCAAAGTACAGCGCCATAGCAAGGCTCTTGGGACATGGCATTAGAATGTTGTCCACTACTTAGGAAGATAACCTTACAAGATCCATGACAGTTCTTCCAGGGAACATGATGGCTTCGACAGGTGCCCGCGCAGCTTGAAACTCCTATTTTATTACAGATCAGAAGCCTTGTCGATCTGAGGATGTACACACAAACCTCGTATGGAACATCCACCTCGACCTGGTGGAATGAACAAACATTTTTGCCGAAGCATTCATAGACTCACAAAATTCCATGTCCGGCCGTGACATATCCGCCTCAGCTCTTCAACCTCCTGCAAGCCTGTCACGCGGTCTGGAACCATGTACGAGGTGGATTCCTTCACGGTTCCATTGGTCTCTGCTGCTTTGAGTTGTCGCTTCTTCTCGCGCTTAGGAATAGCCCCTATATTGCCATCAGTTTGAACCTGTATTTTCCGCGGATTTTCAAAAGCCACATTAAGGAGGTCTATGGGTTCATCTAAGGGTACGTGTCTAGAGAACACGAAATAATCAGAAGCGCCAAAATGGAGGATGTCATCAAGGTACCTATGTGCAAGGAAGGCTAGCACCGTTGAATCGATACCGCCACTGAAGAGGACTGCGACCTGCGCTTTCCCCTTTTCGGACAACGTTTTTCGCGGTATGTTTTGAACGCGAAGCATCACGCTTCTGTCAAGGTGGTCGATAAGGTGATCGATGGCGATGGCCAGATCGTGCGGTAGTATTGTGGAGTCCAACGAGAGCACAAGCGGTGGTACATCTGGAGGTAGCGCAGTATTCACGCGACTAAGCTTTGCCTACAGAAGGTTCAATCATGAGAAGCACGTGTCATCTCAAATGCACTCACGAATGGTAGAATTTGCTGACCCGTATGCCGTGAAATACATGTCAAGCTGCTGTCGAAATTTTGCGTGACCTACATAGATTAGCAACTACAGTGTGTCTACCACGGGCTGGCTTACCCCGCTAGATTCGCGCAGTTTTCCTACATCGAGGCAGAAGATCCCTTCAGTGGATAGTTCTTCCATGATGCATCCCTGACCATCTCCAATGGAGACAGATGCAAGTAAGACATAGGGATGAGAGACAGAAGGCTTGTGAATGAGCAGAGATCGGCGTCCAAGGGGGTCTCGAGCAAAGTATAATTTTCGAGATTCGGCCTATGCACAGAAATGTCAGAAGATACATTTTAGTACTGCCAACGCAGCCTACATGGTAATAGACGAATGCATATCTATCGCGTGCTAAACTTCAGCGGGGAAGGATGCGCCCACGACACAAAGAACTTACGGCCCCTCAATCTTCCCCAACACGAAAGGGAGATCATCCATTGCGGAGAGGGAATGTATGCTTTGGAAGAGCTTTGCACCATCGTTTTCATCTGCATTGACCTATGTTGGAATATTGTTAGCCTTGGCCACAGCGGCAGAGTCTTCGGACTGACATTCAAACCTTCGAACACCTCGCCATTCCAGCAAAAGACATCCCCATCCTGTTGATGAGGCTGCACTATGGGTGCGTCGCCTCGAAGTCGGAGCTCAGAAGCAAAAAACTCGAGATCGAGGGTGCATGTCTCGTTCTCATATGTGGCCTGTGCCTCACCAGGGCATGTCCCTTGGATTCGGACATGATGGGATCCTTGCGCATCAGGACCTGCGGAGTACCTCGATCGGTTAGTCTAGCCGTCAAACGGGGGCGCATCAAACACACCACGAGCGGCATTAGCGATTTTTAATCGCTCGGACAACTTCCGAAAAGCCTCGTCCGGTCCACCATGGATGAAGTTATCGATGTCGCCACGACATCCTACGCGGAGTGAGCAGATGATGCCGCACATGAAGAGTCTGAGAGGAATTTCCAGAATGAAATAATAAAATATTACTATCGATCGAATCTGTCGACGTTAACTATTTGATACTTTGATGAGACTGAACTCGCATCAATGGCATGTCGCTCATCTGATCATACAAAAATCAGGGAAGGGTCAGAAATCAGCAGTCATTGATTTATTTTGCTACTCCCACAACATGATACGTATCATACTAATAGTGCACCCGAAATACAGTTGCGATACAAAAATTGATGAGGAAAACGCCGCAGAATATAATCTATCAAGACAGAACAAGTTAGTCGTACGTGTTTCATGTACACCTCTAGGCGGAGTATGAGCTGGCAGAGACATTGCCTCCACGTCCAGTCCAGTTGATGTCTGAAGGTGACCTGGTTAAAAGTGTGCAGACAGAATGAGACGGAGCACATACGGATGTCCCGGTCCTTAACTAGGCGGGGGTTCTCCTTACCGGGCATCACACGGAAGGTGTGTGCACCGAAGTAATCACGCTGGACAGTTGGTGAGCATGTTATCTGGCCCGACATAAAGTGAGCATACCTGGGCCTGGAGGAGGTTGGCGGGAACAATTTCGCTCCTGTAACCATCGAAGAAAGCAAGGGCAGTAGAGAAAGCGGGGGTGGGAATGCCCCAAAGGACGGCCTGAGCGATGACACGCCTCCAGCCGGGTTGTGCCTTGTGGACAGCTGCACACGATGTCATTGGACAGTATCAATCAGTGACTAAGTATACGAACCCTTGTTGAAGAAGTCATCGAAGAGCAGAGACTCGAGGTCCTTGTTCTTCTCGTAAGCGGAAGTGATGTCACCAAGGAACACACTCTGTGACAAAGATGTAAGCCTCGGGAGCAGAATATTTGGATTCACGTACCTTGATGATGCATCCGCCTCGCCACATACGAGCGATACCAGCGTAGTTCAAGTTCCAGCTCAACTAGATTCCTCGTTTGAGTGTATAGTTTGGTAATCAAAAGGTTACGAACCTCCTTAGCAGTCTCCCTCATGAGCATGAAGCCTTGCGTGTAAGAAATGATCTTGGAGGCATACAACGCCTGCTCAAGGTCATCAATGAACTGCTGCTTGTCGCCACGGAAGGATTCCCTTTGGGGGCCATTGATAACTTTGCTGGCGCGCACGCGCTCTTCCTTGATAGCAGACAAGCATCGTGCAAACACAGCCTCACCGATGAGCGTGACTGTGAATTTACGAATCTCAGTCAGAGATCGCACTTAGTTCGGATCCGGGTGATGACATACCGGCAGTGCCAGCGTCAAGGGCAGCAATTGCAGTCCATTTTCCGGTACCCTTCTGACCAGCCTTGTCGAGAATTTTGGTGACGAGGGGTTCACCGTCGTCGTCGTTGAATTTAAGGATGTTGGCGGTAATCTCAATGAGGAAGGAGTCAAGAACACCCTTGTTCCACGTTGTGAAGATATCAGCAATCTCGCTCTCGCTGATACCAAGGCCACGTTTGAGGATATCGTAGGCCTCAGCGATCAGCTGCATGTCACCGTATTCGATACCTGAAATGATTTCCTTAACCCCTCAAACTACAAGGGCTAAATAAAGATAATCACCATTGTGAACCATCTTGACGTAGTGACCAGAACCAGTCTCGCCAACCCAGTCACAGCAGGGTTCACCGCTAACCTGAGCAGCGGTTTTCTGGAAGATATCCTTGATAGCGGGCCAGGCAGCGGTCGAACCACCAGGCATGATGGAAGGACCATGACGAGCACCCTCCTCACCACCGGAGACACCAGAGCCGACGAAAAGGAGGCCCTTGGCTTCAAGTTCCTTGGTGCGGCGGATGGAGTCAGGGTAGTGAGAGTTACCACCATCAATGACGATATCGCCCTTCTCTAAGTAGGGCTCGAGTTGCTGAATGAAGCTGTCGACAGCAGGACCAGCCTTGACAAGAAGGATGATCTTGCGAGGGCGCTTGAGTTTTGCGCAAAGCTCCTGGATGGAGTGTGCGCCTTGGACCTTGGTACCTGTAATAACAATTGGAGTAAGCAATAGGGATGGAAGGGCATGAGATTATAGATAACCTTTTGCCTCGTTGGCGAGGAAATCGTCGACTTTGCTGGTAGTACGGTTGTAAGCAACAACGGTAAAACCTTTGTCATTCATGTTGAGGATGAGATTTTGACCCTTTTGTAAAATTCACTAAGATGCAACGGCTGATATGGATGGATATCTTACCATGACGGCGAGACCGATGAGGCCGATATCACCTCTGCAGGAGAGAGGGGTCAGTGCATTCGTACTACATGATGAGGATGAAGACGCACACTGGGGCCGACATTGTGCGTTTAAGGGTTGATGTGGTTATGGAATAAGAGAGGAGGAAAGATGGGTTGCAACTTGGATAGGATCGCCTAGATTAAGAGTCCAGCGGAGCGCAATTGCGTGAGACTCCACATATCAATTTCCTCCCATGATCTGAATCAGCCAAATGGATGGCGATGATCTTGATCACAGCCCAATGGCTCAATTCACTTGATAATCAGAAACCAAGCTATCGTTGGCATAATTATCGCAAGCTTGCCTACGCCCAGAGTAGGGCGCATTCGTCGTAGCAGTGACTTTCTCATGGCAGACAGCGAGAGAAAAATCTCATGTTCTACTGCGAAAACAAGTGTTTGAGACTCACTGACGATCTCACACAACATATCGCGGTGAGGACAAGGCTGCCGCCAGTAAGTGAAAGACCCTTCATCCGAGCCAATAGCAACCAGGTCGATCCGGAGACATTTCCCAGTCCTACAGCGCCTAATGAACGCGTGTGCCGGAACCGTGTCTTCTCTAACACAAGCTTAAAGTAACCATTACCACGGAACACGTTCATCTTGTGACGACGGCAAATCTTCCTTAACACTCTGGGACAGCTTTCAGATAGAGTTTCTATACATATAACTGCTTACTGTACCTGCGTTTCGACGCCGCATCCCTGGCACACGAGCACGCAAGTGACACATGTCATCTGCTCGACAACCTTTCCCTCTCTCCATCAATACAGTCCAGAAATCGGGTGTAGTGTGCGAAGGATGGGTTCTCAAGAAGAGAAGGAAAAAGATGCAAGGTGTGTTCTTCGACCCTGACCTTCAACTCCTTCCCAGCTCATGGAACTCCCGTCGTGGTGCAGGCTTTGCACGGAGATACTTTGTCCTCGATCAGTCCGGTTCCTTGTCCTACTCAATCGATCCAAAGCGTCCCGTACGCGACCAAATATTCCTCCCTCATGCTGCCTTGTCCACTGCTGTTGGCCGTAAAGATATACACGTAGACTCGAGTAATGCTACCTTTCATATCAAGTGCTTGACCGCAGATGACTTCAATACATGGTTAACTGCAATAAGGTGAATCAGAATTTTGGAATTCTGACGTGTTCGACGCTAAGAGTGGCACACGTAGACAGTTTGTCCTTCCCGAAGGACGACGGTCACTTGCAGGAAAGACCACTCCTCGCCTGAGTCAATCACAGTTCAATAGATCTGGGATCATTGCTGAAGATATTGGCTCTGTATGTACTCACCCCATTGCGCAGCACAAATGCACGTCGCTGATGCGCTCAACAGACAATATCTGAGTTGGAAGCTGCTTTCGCCGCCCTCCAATCCGAAAGTACACATGAGAGGAGTCACCCTTCACTGAAGTCCAAGTCGGAGAAGGATAAGCATCATCACCATCCGTTCAACATGTTCAAAAAATGTGTTTCCATCCTTCCTTTGGATCGCTGCATTTGTTGACCCAGGTCCTTACAGCCCACCAGGTCAACGAGGACGGCACGCTACCAAAGAGCAACCTTGATTCTCCGTCGAACGTTCGCTTTCAACAAATTTACACTGCCCTTGCATCTCTTAAGTCACAACATGCTGCTCTATTGAAGTCCTTGCAGGCGCATGATGGCACAGCACCACCAACAGCTCGCGGCTCTCCTCTTCCTCCTACTACAGAAGAGAAGGAAGAAGAACCCCTCTCAGTTTCACGCTTCAATACAGCACTCACCCGTAGATCAAACTTGGCGATTTCCATGTCGAGTCTGAGCGACACCACGCCTAACGAATGGTTTGACGCCGAAGAGGACCTAGGCGAGGAATTTTTCCTGGACATGCCCACCCCAGATGAGGAGATGGAGCTCTCAGTTCCCCAATCCGACACTAGTAGCTTAAATCAAACCGAATTTGGCGACGAGGAGAAGCCTTCCCCGCCTCCATCCCATGATCCAGATCCCTCCGTGAACGCTCGTCAAGTGGTACGACGGACGCGCTTACCTTCGGGACCGGTCGGTGACGAGGGCAGTCTATTTGCCATTCTCAAGAACAATGTTGGAAAGGTGACTTTTCTTGCTTTGAATATCACAGACTCATCGCTTATGGGCATGTCGAAGGACTTGTCTACGATCGCTTTTCCTGTATCGTTCAATGAGCCCCTGACTTTGTTGCAACGCACAGCAGAAGAACTGGAATATTATAATTTGCTACATCAAGCAACTGAGACTAATGATCCCACTCAACGCTTATGCTTCGTTGCCGCGTTTGCTGTGTCCGGGTATGCACACACAAGATATCGGACCGGTCGCAAAGGCTTGTAGGTACACCCTATTTTACTTCTTCCGATAGCCCTAACAACAAGGTCAGCAATCCCATGCTCGCTGAAACGTTTGAAGACGTGCGAATGAAGTTCCTGGCTGAGAAGGTGTCCCACAATCCTGTCATAATTGCATACCACGCAGAAGGCAAAGGCTGGGAATTGAACGCAACTTCGGCCGGGAAGACCAAGTTCTGGGGTGAGGATCATGTCTATCAGCGGTGCCGGTGGTTGATGTGTTTGATTTAATTATAGGCAAGAGCTTGGAAGTCATCCCCCTTGGGACGACGCGGCTGAAGATTGGGAATGATGAGTATGAATGGTGAGCAACGGTTCGTCGTGCCTTAACCGTGTATTACTCTGACACTAGCAGGAACAAACCTTCTTCATTTATGCGAAACCTGATGATGGGCACAAAGTACCTGGAACACTGTGGCAAGATGACGATTGAAAACACGACGAGCGGTGCAACTTGCATCCTTGACTTCAAGCAAAGTGGGTATTGGGGTGCATCTAATGAAGTCTCTGGGATAGTTCTCTCTCCATCCCGTGAGGTATCTGCCCGCATAGAAGGCAAATGGGACGAACAAATCGCGCAAGCGCTCGACTCTTCCCACTTGCACGTCCTCTGGCGCATCACTCCATTTCAGAAGGAGTCTCCCCAATACTATGGATTTACTGCATTCGGTATGACGTTGAACGAGATCACGAGCGACCTCGAGGGCCGTCTGCCTCCTACGGATTCACGATTCCGACCCGATGTGCGTGCACTAGAACATGGGGACGACGATGAGGCAGAGGCTCAGAAGACGCGTGTTGAGGAGATGCAGAGGGATAGGCGGAGACGGGGCGCGGACCGAGCTCCAAGGTGGTTCAAGCAGGACGGGGAAGAGTGGACATATGTAGGAGGCTATTGGGAGGCTAGGGCAAGGGGGTGGAAGGACACTCCAGTCGAGCCACTTTGGTGATAGGCTAGGACTCCATCGACACCCCATCTCGATTTATATTAGCCTCTTCTTATTATGTAGTCCATCCGGGTGTGTTTGATTAGGTTTGAATGCAGGTTTGTCGAGCGCGTCGAAATGGACGCACTCAGCATATCCAAAAATGGACGTAATAGCAGAAATGAAATTTTGCAACCGAACCGAACACGAAAACGTTTTCTCCTCAATATAAAAGACCGTGCAGAGGCAGGCGAGGAGGGCTGCAGAAGATGAAGTTGATTTCAACAACCCTGCGGAGCAGTGCTCTCGCCGCAGGACCCACACTCCGGCGATGTTTGGCAACGCATGCGCCGTCTTATGAAAAGGACTGTTCTTCGATCACCCCGCCTTATGCCCAGCTTATTGAAAAATTGGAACGCGTTCGGGAGCTCCTGAATAACCGTCCTTTGACCTTGGCTGAAAAGATCTTGTACAGTCATCTCAATGACCCGGAGAAGAGCTTGTCTGGAGGAGGGAAGATAAGGGGAGAAAGCTACCTGCAGCTCACGCCTCAGCGAGTCGCAATGCAGGACGCTTCCGCTCAGTATGTTATTATTGCGCGTCATTCTGAGCCGGTCTTGATCATATACTCGTTCATAGAATGGCTTTGTACGCATTGTGTTCAATTTTGGTGCAGCGCCGTAATACTGACGCTTCTGGCAGGCTTCAGTTCATGAGTGCCGGTCTCTCTCGATGTGCTGTTCCAACTAGCATACACTGTGATCATCTCATCCAAGCTATCAATGGTGCAGAATCAGACTTGAAGGTATGATTCCGTTGTCAGGACAGCACGTGTTGCTCATAGACGAATCAAAGAGGTCGATTGCCTCAAATAAAGAGGTGTTCGATTTCCTTGAAAGTGCTGCTCGCAAGTACGGCATCGAATTCTGGAAACCAGGCTCTGGTATCATTCACCAGATCGTACTCGAGAACTATGCCGCTCCAGGAATGCTCATGTGAGTGCATCCGTTCTTGTATCGGCCTTGCAGGTTTTAAAAGATGACAACAAATAGGCTAGGCACAGGTGAGTAATGTTGTGAGGAATTGGATCATCAAGCTGACCTATTGGTAGATTCACACACGCCTAATGCCGGAGGGCTCGGTCTGCTGGCCATTGGTGTTGGAGGTGCTGATGCGGTCGACGCCATGACTGGAACTCCTTGGGAACTAAAGGCCCCTCAAGTTGTCGGTGAGATAGGTTAATTCACAGTTACGCCGTGCTTTCTAACTATATTGATGCCAGGCATACACTTAACCGGGAAACTCAGTGGTTGGGCAACGCCTAAGGACTTGATCCTTCACCTTGCTGGCAAATTGACCGTCCGGGTGAGTAAACGACCAACCTGTGAAAATGAGTTGCCAACACATATACAGGGAGGCACTGGACGCATTTTAGAGTACTTCGGCCCTGGTGTGGCTAATCAGTCATGTACAGGTGAAATGAAGCCACAAACGTGTTAACTTCGCACTCATCAGGATTCAATACTAGGTCTCGCTACCGTTGCTAATATGGGGGCTGAAGTCGGTGCTACTACCTCGACTTTCCCTTACACGGAGAATATGCGCGCGTACTTGAATGCAACTGGACGTGCGCCTGTCGCTCGTGCTGCTGATAAGGCTGCATCAATGGGCTTCCTGAGCGCCGATGAGAGTGCTGAATACGATGAAGTCATTGAAATTGTACGGTCGTACTTTATACCGCGGACTGGGTATCTTATCCGCATCTACAGAATTTGTCCGAGCTTGAACCAACTATCAACGGTCCTTTCACTCCTGATTTGGCGACACCTTTGTCGAAGTTTGGGTCTTTTGTGAAAGAACAAGGTTGGAAGGACGAGCTTTCCGCTGGCCTTATCGGTTCGTGCACAAACAGCTCATACGAGGACATGGTATGTTGTTCATAGTTTGAGTATACATTACTAAATCAATGTAGACGCGAGTGGCAGAGCTGGCAAAACAAGCAAAGACTGCTGGCTTGGTCACCAAGGTTCCTTTCCTTTGCACTCCCGGTTCAGAACAGATTCGTGCGACTATGGAGCGCGATGGTGTTACAAACACTTTGGAGGATGTCGGCGCTGTTGTTTTGGCTAATGCGTGCGGTCCTTGTATTGGTCAAGTACGTAATACATTTATGCTCAATTACAGACTTTTGACCTATTTGGTTAGTGGAAACGAGATGATATGAGGGGTGAAGAAAATGGTAAATGAATCTAGTAAATATTGATTGGACGAGCTAAACTTCTTTCCAAAGCAATCTTGACATCTTTCAACCGGTAAGAGCACGCCAAACACTTTTTCAACATGTGGCATTACTTATTTTCAATAACACAGGAACTTCAAGTCTCGCAATGATGGAAACCAACTAACTATGAACTTCCTTGCGTCACCTACGATCGTGACGGCCATGGCATTCTCTGGCTCGCTGTCGTTTAATCCGATGACGGATACCCTGACCCTGCCCTCTGGCAAACTGTTCAGATTCACTCCACCCGCTGGACAGGATTTACCAACAGAAGGTTTCACTCAAGGCAACACCAACTACTACCCTTCCCCCACGCCAGAGCCACAACCAGAAACCGAGGTGGTCATTCGTGCAGACTCTCAGCGTCTCGAACTGTTGGAGCCTTTCCAAAGTCATTTCGGCGACGGGGTTCTGGAACTCCCGCCCTTGAAAGTACTGATGCGCGTCAGAGGGAAATGCACTACTGACCACATCTCTGCGGCTGTAAGTGAGATGGATGTCTGCTCAAATCGCCCAGCTAACCCATGTTCAGGGTCCCTGGTTGAAATACAAGGGACATCTCACCAACATATCTGAAAATCTTCGTACGTCTATGTGTACTCTTAGCACAGTTCATCCTGACTATTATTTGCAGTTATCACGGTGTGTCGCGCAAGCTGCCATCCTGTAAGTATGATATTAAACCTGACCCAATTTAGGCTGTGAACGATGAAGGGGGCGACGTGAATGTTGCATTTGACCATGATCGTGCCGCTAGCGAGACTGAGACGGACACCATTCCAGCAGTCGCAAAACGATTCAAAGCTCGCGATCAGCCTTGGACTCTGGTCGTTGATGACAATTACGGCGAAGGTAGTGCCCGTGAGCATGCTGCACTTCAGCCTAGATTCTATGGTACGTTGTAGTATCTCGCGTTGCACTCGAGCAGTTTCTTAATGTCGTGTTAGGGTGTGCAATGATCGTCGCAAGGTCTTTTGCTCGAATTCACGAGACAAACCTGAAGGTGAGTTGTGGACGAACAACTGAAATATTGGTTTAATTGGGATGCAGAAACAAGGAATTCTTCCCCTTTGGTTCGCCGACAAAACCGACTACTCTCGCATCGGATCAGGCGACACAGTTGAGACTATCGGCTTGGCAGACCTTATCGAGGGACGACAAAACGTCGCAGTGAAGCTCAGGGTCACCAAGCGCACTGGCGAAGTATTCGAGATCCTCACAACACACACCATGTCGGAGGATCAGTTGAAGTGGTTCTGCGCGGGGTCTGCTCTCAACTTCATTCGCTCACAGATGTCATGATGAGCCGATTACATTCTAAATTGTAATGTACAAAAGCTGCGAGTGGATGTCATTAGGGGGTGTACACTACCTTGAACTTGTCAAAGACTGTCCTAGGGAAGACAGCTGTTGAGATCCAATGTGGTCTTGTCCTTTGAGTGCATTCAAAGCTTGCTTGGCAAGAAGGACAGCAGGTTCCGGCATGCCTGCCAGTTGAGCAACCTTGAGGCCATGGCTATCTCGATTCACGCCTGGCCGCAGACGGTGAGAGTAGGCAAAATGATTGTCCTGATGGTTCCTGCCTCTGAGTAGACATAAACACGAGTTCATGGTCACTTACGTCTGTCTCATTAACATCCGTACAAAAGAATTCGACTTCGTGGAAGACGCCGCCGCCACGGTGACTATCGGAGTAACCAAGCATATCTGCGAGTTCATGAAAATGAGTTGCAAACAAGGCTCGACACTGATTTTGGGTCACGAGATAATGGACAGTAGCGAATGCTATTGCTAGACCATCTTTGACAGTGGTTCCACGACCTACTTCATCCATGATGACCTACAGAGTCCTCAGCCTTCATACATGCTGGAATGAGTAAACCAACAACCCACCAAGCTCTTTGGAGTCGCCCGACGCAGAATCTCAGCCGTTTCGAGCATCTCCACCATGAAAGTACTTCTGTCACGAAACAGATCATCCTTGGCGCCTACTCTGGAAAAGAGCTTGTCTACAACTCCGATGACAGCGTGGTCCGCGGGTACAAAGGAACCAGTTTGAGCGAGTATAGCAATCAAAGCTGCTTGTCGCAAAAATGTTGATTTCCCTGCCATGTTCGGGCCAGTGATTATGTGAAGCCGGGAGGTACGTTCCAGTGCCACGGAGTTCGGAGTGAAGACTCGACCTGAAGTGAGTAGACCAAGTTCTACGGTTGGATGTCGTCCATTGGTAACCTCATATGTCGTGCTCATATAACGTAAGTTAAGGGCCAGGGGGATGTGCATCGAGTAACGTACTTATCAGTGATAACGGGCCTTGTGAACCGTAATTCAGCTGCAAGACTCGCAAATCCGAGGGTAACATCCAATTCGTCCATTATCCGCGCATTTCTTCGAAGATGGGTCGCAAAGGCTTTGACCTGATTTTTTACGTGAACCTGTGTTGACTTTTGGACGGGGACCACTGACCTCATTGCGCAGCAGGCTGAAAGCTTCCTTCTCAGCATTCGTGATCGCCGCCGCAGTTTCAACCAGCTGATTGCCTAGAGACGACCATGGCTACGGACGATCGTTTTAAATGAGGCACTGTTCATGAAAGAGGAAGGGGACGAACAGACCTGGTAAAAATAGGAGCTTGTCGAACCGCTCTCCGATATATTAATGAACAGCGGCGATGCCTTCACAGCGGCCTGGTCTCTTCTCGAGCGACCAATGTGGACATGCATTCCTTGTGCAGGGGAAGTCCGCAAGGTCAGAGAAGGTGCTTCTACTCAACTGAGTCAGTGGCGGCCCGAAGGAAGATATGTGCCTCACCATAGTCTACCTGAAGTTGACGTTCAAGTTTCCTTCTTTGCTCTAGTAATTCGGCGAGAGTGGTATGCAGAGATGTCAGTTGCGAAGAAAATCTGGACCACGGCAACGTAAGTAATGAGGGTCTGGAACGACGACACTGCGTACTCTGGCCGAATGAAGCACGTAGAAGGAATATCGAACTTAGAACTAATTTTGCTGGGCTCCTCCGTGTCTGCTGACAGAGAGCCATCGGCGTCCTCTCCATCTCTCAATTCGTCTGCAGTTTCAAAATTTTGCAGGGCCAAATTGATTCGACTCTCAAGGTCTTGCAGATCTGCAATTCGACATACAATAGCATCGACACTTGACCAATCTTCCGAAAGCAGAAAGCCTCGTTCCGAGCTTTCCATCTGCTTCTCGAGTTCCAAACGCTTGCGAATTGCACTCCAAACGTTAATCGTCTTGCTGATCGAAACCAAATCGCCAGGATCACCTCGCCCAAGAAGGAACCTCTGAACGATCCGTGTCGTGTCTTCGACTTCGTCCAAAAAGTGCCTGACGTCGCCGAGTAAGTGTTGCCTGGCATGAAAGAATGCCACCAATGACTGTCGAGCTTGTATTTCTTTGACCGAGGTACTCGGTGAACCTGTGTGTGTGTTAGGGGCCTCGGAATTCCATTGAATAACAAAGACTGACACAACCATCGAGCCAGCAAACGTGTTCCGCTACGTGTTACAGTCCTTTTGACGACGCTCAGCAAGCTGCCTGTCGTGCCACCCTCGCGCGTGCTTTCCCTGATTTCAAGTGCCTTGATGGTGTGAGAGTCGATTTGCATACGCTCTACATTGCCTTCGCGGCTCGGCATTGAGAGACGTGGCATGTGCTCCAGTAAATTAGCGTGCAAAAAGTTGGTAAGAATGGTGATAGCGGAAGTCTCTTCTGGAGAATAGGCAGAAGGAACAGAGGACAAGTGTCCCTCCAGTTTGTTGAGGTCATCTGGAGTCGCAGCAGTCTCAAGCGAATGCCTCACCAAGGTTTCTTGAGAAGGCGTAGCGTAAGACACAAAGCAACCTTCATCTGCAAGCAGCTGTTCAACGGGGTGTGAGGGGTTGGGTTGGAGTCTCTCCTCTAGGACAACTTCTCGCGGGCATATCCTCGCCAGATCATCCTTCAGAGCATCCCGAGATGACGTCTTTGCAAAGAATTCACCTGTAGAAACGTCGATCCAGGCTAATCCCACGGGTGAGGTCCCATCCATTTCTTTTGTTGCACCATGATCGGCACTGATAGACAGGAGATAGTTGTTCTCGTACTGGTTGATGAATGGCTCATCAATGAGTGTCCCAGGGGTTATAACGCGAACCACTCGTCGATCGAACTCAGGTTTCTGGCCATATACAGAATACCGAGGAAATTCTTCGCACATCGCGACGAACCGTTTGTTTTGTTGGACGAGAACCTTGAGATACTTGTCCAAATGCATCAGCGGGAACCCACACATGGCGATACTTTGCTTGTCCCAGACGCGAGAAGTCAGCTTGATGTTTAGTAGACGAGCGACCTCGATTGCTTGGTCAAAGTAGGACTGCGACAGAAACAGTTGAGCGAAGTTCGTCAACGTAGAGGGGGGACGCGCCGCACCTCGTAAAACTGACCGACACGAGTCAGGAGTATGCAGTGGGGAAACTTAGTAAGGTTGTTCAAGATCTCAGTGGCAAGCATGTTGCGTGGCTGTTTTGGAGGTGCAGCACTGTCTACTGAGTCGTCCACCTTTGTTTTTCGACGTTGGCGAGTCTTCGTTGGAGTGTCAGTAGTTGCGGGAATTTCTGCCCCTGTTAAAATCGTATGACAGTCTGTGGTCGACCTGCAGGGGAATGAGCGTACCTGCGTCGGCAGCGGAAGCACCATCCACCTTTGTTTTTCGACGCCGGCGAGGTTTCGTTCGAGTGTCGGTAGTTGGAGGGATTTCTGTTCCTGTTAGAATCGTATGACAGTTTGCAATCGATCAGCCAGGGAATGAGCCTACCTGCGTCATAAGTGGGAACACCATCTGCTGCTTTTGGTCGACCTCTGCGTTTTCTGGGTTGTTCTTCCTCGATGACTGCACTACTCTGCTGCGATGGAGTGTCCAAACCTTGGGTGTTTCCTACGCCCCTTTCGGGTTCCTCGGTGGTGGTCAAGTAAGATGCTGGACGGATGGCACGCGCATTTACTTTTCATAAGAAAGGAATATCACGAATACATCTGAATTGCGCACAAGAAGGAATTGAAAGATCATTAGGGACGCTCGCGTCACTTTGGCTCGGCACCTTGGCAGAAAGAGGCGGAAGCGAATGCTTCCCCAGCACGACGCGTCGCTTGGGTAGCTCTGAAAACTTCTTTCGTGTAATGGTCACTGAGGGACGAGAAGCCTTGACAGTGACCGCGTCGTCGAGACATGACACGAAACCTGAGTGAAAAGGCCGCGCCTGGAAGTCAAGCAGCAGCTGATGTCTACCACAACAAGACATGCGGCGACATGCTGTACTAAGAACAATCATTCAAATACGCGTCAGTTATTTTCTATGCAAAGCAACGGAAAACTGGAGATGGAGAGAAGTGCTACTCCAGAACACAGTATTCGGACCCGTCGCGACGGTGGCGCGGCTGAGCGGAGTTTTAATAGGCGAGGTCAACTTTCCCCTTCGTCTCTGTTTTGCTCTACAACGCACAAGTGAAGCAACCCAAAACTCAAACTTCCCACAAAATGTCTTTCGCCGGCAGACGCAGAGGAAACAAGGTCAAGAAGGGTGTCCAGTTCACCCTGATGGTCGTTGGTTAGTCGTTCTCTCCAGGTGTTATTTTGACTTGCATTCGGTGGTTGTTGACCGGTCGATTTTCTCAACGTGTTGCAGGTGCCTCTGGAACTGGCCGTACGACCTTTGTGAACACTCTTTGCGAGTCCGAGGTCCTGGCGCACAAGGTCTCTGACAACCCAGACACCGCGCATATCGAGGAGGGTATCAGGATTAAGCCTGCCAACGTCGGTCAGTTACACCAACCATGTAGTGTTGACATCTTATTCAATCATACTATGCACTGTCACAGAGTTGGAGGAGGATGGTGTTCGCATTGCGCTTACCATCGTTGACACTCCTGGTTTTGGGGACAACATCGACAATGAGTTTGCGTTCGTGTATAACCATCATTACATATCCCACTGAATAACGTTTGGTTTTAGCTTCCAAGAAATTGTCGGTTACCTCGAGCGGCAATACGACGACATTTTGGCCGAGGAGTCTCGCATCAAGCGTAACCCTCGTTTCAGGGATAACCGTGTGCATGCACTTTTGTACTTCATCCCTCCTACAGGTCACTCGTACGCGTACTTTTTCACATCACATTGCCATGGTGTGCTCACTCGGCTATGATATATAGCCTAAGGGAAATGGATATCGAGCTGATGCGCCGTCTCTCGCCTCGTGTTAACGTGATTCCTGTTATTGGAAAAGCAGATTCATTGACACCCAGCGAGCTTCGGGGATTCAAGAAGCGGGTTCGTTGCTCCGCATCATATTTTTTGGTCAACATTGATGTGGTGACTTAGATCATGGAGGATATCGAGCACTATGACATCCCGGTCTACAACTTCCCTTACGACGTAGAGGAAGATGACGAAGAAACTATCCAGGACAACAGCGAGTTGCGGGTATGTGCCGTAATTTAAGTTCATGCCCGTCATTTACGTACATGACATAGGCATTGCTTCCTTTTGCCATCATCGGTTCGGAGGAGGAAATCGAGATGGACGGGCAACCGGTGCGCGCCAGGATATACCCATGGGGTATTGCCGAAGTAGACAACCCAAAACATTCGGACTTTAGCAGACTGCGAAGCGCATTGTTAAAGTAAGTGTAATCTAGCCTTTTCTAGCAAAAGCTAAAGGAATTGGTTTAGCTCTCACCTTGGCGATTTGAAGTCATTGACGCATGACGTGCTTTACGAGACTTACCGTACTGAGAAGCTGTCCCGGACGGTGCACGCGGACACGCAGTGAGAATATTGAGGTTGATTTGATTCTGATGTCCACACTAATCAATAATTTATGTAGCGATTCTTCTATTCTCCCAGAAGAGCTGGCGACCCAGAGCGTGCGTCTCAAGGAAGAGCAGCTCCGCAGGGAAGAGGAGAAAGTAGGTGATATTACACGGTTGTTATTGATTGTGCTGACAAACTATTCTTGCGGACGAATAGCTTCGTGAGATTGAACTCAAAGTTCAACGGGAGATCAACGAAAAGCGACAAGAGCTGCTGGCAAAAGAGGAATCGCTCAGGTAATGTTTCTATGGAAATGTGATGAGTGAAAGTTGGCTGATGATGATGATGAAATAGAAACTTGGAGAGTCGCCTGGTTGCTCAAGGGTCTCAGGCAGAATTCCGGGACTGAAAGTAGGTGGATGGCTAGATATGTTGGGCACTGTGGTCGACAATTATACCCTCCGTGTGTGCAAATCCTTCCTCACTTGTCCGTCCGCTCGTTTTCTGTCTACTCTGCGATTTTATATATACCGGATAATCCATTGCCATTCCTTACGCGAAATTTACCCAGCTTTCGAGGCTTCTTGACAGTTCGTAATCGTTTTTATAGTGAAAATGCATTCGAAGAGACATTTGCTGCTTTACTTTTGTGTGTTTGAGACGGTACATATATTAAGCTCCGCTGTGACTACCAAACTCGGTCGGGACATTATTGTTGAGCTTGAGCTTGCTTGTGGACTTTGTCACTACGCTCGTTAGGTTTGATAACGAGGAGATCATCCATCTAGTAGACAGTGCTAACTGGCACTGTGATCCTTGTTTCAGGTGTCAACTGTGCCCACTCCGATTTAGGTTCAATTGTGAAACTCATCAACTTAATTTTCAGTGCCTTTCGAAGGTGGAACTTTGCTTTGAACTCCCCGTCATGGACCCGGAGTTCAACACTCGACCACTCTCAATAATTCATCGTCCACGCCAATCGCACGATCACGCGTCTCCTTCATCATCTCCTCCTCCTTCATCCTTCGTCCTTACATCTCTCGCTCAACGTCGTCGTTCTTCCGCTGCCAACTTTCCTCCTGCAGGTCCACCACCGAGTCAACCAATTCCAAGTCTACCTTTAGCTTCAGTCTATCATCCTGATGACGAGCCTCCTTTACATCTTACCGAAGAGCTTCCGTATGCTACAAGACACAGGTCAAGCACCAGTGGTAGTGGCAGCAGTATTCACCCCAATTTTGGCAGACCTTCTGCCTCTGCAAATCTCGCTGCAATAGCCGCGTTTCAGACAAGGCAAGCTTCTACTTCTGCGTCCAACAGTCCGCAGCCCTCTTCCAGTACTGTCGGCCATGATTCCGGTCTCTTATCCGACCCCTTGCCTAGATCTGTCTTACAGCCCACGTCATCTTCACACCATCAGGATATCGTGCCTGACCGTCTCTTGTTGTCACCGACTCAGCCCCGCACACTGTCCCAATCTCGCCCATCTTCAAGACGCGCTCTTACAAGAGCCTTAGAGCTCGCTCGTGAAGCAGTTCAGTTAGACTCCACTAATGATGACCCTCATGCTGCTGTCATGGCATACGGTCGAAGTGTCGCTTTGCTCAGTGAAGTTATGGAGCGAGTAAGAAGAGGCGAAGATAGCACAGAACGTCCAAGGCGAAACGGAAGACGGAGAAGTGTAGTCGCACAAGAAGAAGAAGTCAGACGTCTTAAATCAATAGTAAGAAATTTACTCGTTCTAGTCGCGAATTCCATCTGATTTCATCTTATCCGTTTCAGCACGACACTTATGCTGACCGCATGAACATTCTCAGCTTGATATACAGTATACCTCCCATACCGCACTCCCCATCCTCTGTCTACGCTCCATCCACATCCACAGAGTCCACACAACCTGGATCTCCATCTTCCCTTTCACCCACTTCTGACTCTCACAGAGTTTCTTCATATCCCACAGAACACACCCAGGACGAACCTCAGCACGTCGGCGTACATAATCATGCCCATGATGACGATAATGATGGTCATGAAGGCATTGGAGCTGCCCTTCTCAATGCTACTTATCTGTCCACCGAATTCGGTCAAAGAACCAATGGCATATCACCTCAACATCCTTATGCTGCACCTGTCTCACCCCTTTCATCAGTTGGTCCTGAGGACAATTCTAATAATTCTCTCAACCGGACCGCGACCCTTCCGGCGAACCGCACCCAGTATACCCCGTCAGTCACTGGTCGACCTCGAGCCGCTTCAGTTTTTCCTCCTGCCGCCCCACCTCCAACATTGTCCCCGCCGCCACCACCCCCAGACTCTGCCTTACTCGCCATGTCCGCAGTCCTGCCTTCGCAGACCAGCAGGTTCCTAGAAACTACCCGCCCACGCGGAAATTCAATTGGACACAGACGAACGGGGTCAGGAACTAGACTTACCGCTGTTACTGAAGAGGGGATGAGGATCGAGGGTCCTCCCACTCGGGAGAGCCTAGACGACCAAGACCTTACAGCTTCCTTGCCTCGACGGCCTGACACGCCACGCACTGCAATCCGAGACTCTCACCCACTACCCCCGCTTCCTTCACCCACTGCCACATCATACTCTGTACGATCACCTGAATCGCCAGCACAAGTTATTACTCCACGAGTTCGGGGAGAGTCGATGAGTGTGATCAGTGGTCAACAGTTGATCAACACCTCCCTAGCGATGGGTACGATTCATCAGAGGCGCGCCAAGATGTCTGCTCCCCCTTCGACTGGCAGCCCTTCGCCTACTGAATCACCATCACCATCGACATTTTCTCTTCCCGCCCCAAAGCCTACAGGGTCACCAGTACCCCCTAACACAGTGCCTCTCGTGGTTGGACGAAATCGCGCGTCGTCACAGCCAGGACGACGGCCTTCGGTAGCCAATGGCCGTATCTCACCGTTCGATTCTCAGCGACCCCCATTACCACACACAGCCGGGTTGAACGGACTAATACCACGTAAAATGTCAAATCCTTCCAAGTTGCAGCATAACATCAGCATCAACATCCCGCAACTGCCGCAATTGACAGTCCAGACGGACTTGTTGTCGCCGCCTCCGGCAATGGCGTTGATACCTCCACCAGTCCTGATATCCAATTTGCCGACTACACCTACTTCTCCGCTTCCCCCCGCTCCACCCGCTGACAGCCAACGGAAGCCGTATCATATGATGGCGCTCCTGGCGAATACTATGACCTCAAAGTCTGGTGGTTATATCACCAGACGATTGCATGTGCCGCAAGAGGTTTGGTCACAAGGAGGGGCTAAACTTACAAACATTCCAGAAAAAGTCCGTGTTGTAGAAGTGCTTTGCTCAGCCCTGGAGGAGATGCAACAATGCAGCGTGGAGTCCTTTGGCGCGAGTGTTGGCAGTGGATTAGCTTTGGGCATCGGCAGTGTAACTCGCAAGGAAGCTGAGACATGGGTAGGCAAGTTAGAGGAGTTTTCCTCGATATGCGACAGCGTCGTTGCGAACTTTGGCAAGAAGCTTAGCGTGGGCGAAGGTTTTGTACTCAAGAAAAGCGGCGGGGTAAGACATTTCTGAATGGTTGGTTCGTCCTCGTTGGTTGACGCTTTATTTGTTTCCTCAGGTAACATCATGGGGAGGCAAGCTTACTCGTCAGATTGATAAGTTTACCAATGGAAAGAAGTTTGTCTCTCGTTTTTATTGCGTCCTTGCCTTGTATTGACATGTGAATCAGCCTTGATTCGCCTGCTGCCTATGTGTCTGGATTAAATAGGCTATTTACGCAAGCCCAGCTCATCGACGAACATACAAAGGCGCTGTTGTCGCAGCCCGTCGCAGCAACATACGCCGCGTTCCCCATAGATCTCCGGGTCGCCGCAGAAGTTAAGCTAAAACGGGCCTCCGAGTTCTTCGCGAGCGTTGTACTGACATTTGTCATTCGCGACCTGGCGCAGCTGCTCGACAAGTACGCCAAGAAGTGCGAAAAGTGGCTCGCAGAATAGTGAGGCGACCTCTCGTCCCTCGGTTTGTGAAGCTGCAATGCTGTTCACGAAGCAGTATGTATTTTATTCCGGGACTGTAGATGGGTTTGCCAGAATCTGTTTTATCTGACATTTTTAGTGTGTTTATTCTACTTTTGTTTCGTTCTTTTTTGCGTATCTTTTTGCGCCTTTTCTCCCTCTTCGTTTGGTGCACCCTCACGTCCCCTCCCTTGCATACTATACATTACACACTTGGAATATTGTGCATATTGAATGTAGGCTACCCAATCAATTGCTAAAACCACCGGATGTTCCAATGTTCAGACGTTCAGATGCAGTCCATACGTACATTCAGTACATACAACAAACTAGAACAACAACAAAGAGGTAGAGAGCATGGTACATGAAGCCTAACAATTCCAAGTCCTCAGAATACAGAGGGAACGCGCCCTGCGTGGGCCTCAAAGTGTGATGACCGTACGGTCATTGGAGTTGCATATGTAGGCTCTTCTCCTTCGGGAGTTGGTGGCCTGCCTCTTAGGCGAGAAATGACTTGCATTCTCTTGACTGCCACCCGTATCAGGGAACGTTATATGGTGAAAAGTGGATTGACACACCATAGTCTGTTCGAACGTGACCATCGTGGCATTCCTCATCCGAGTCAATGAGAGGATCAGTGGTCATGACAGTATGCCACGCATCTGATGTTCAACGAATATATGAGCCGTGTTGTATGGGAACCTGAGAAGACACTCACGCTCTAACATGTTGCGCTCAGGGCCTGACATGCTCGATCGCCGGGATCGCGGTGGCCGTGGGGTGATGTTCGGTACGCTGGGCCTTCGCGCCGAGCGTATGTCAGCGGGCATGCGACGGTATGGGGGATCTGATGGGGAGTGTGCACGGCGATGGCGCTGACGCTCGAGAATATGAAGAGGTACTGGTACAACTGTGATGTGGTATGTGGTATGAGCAGTAGACTCGGGCAAGACAGCATCTTCACATACGTTCAGACCGTCGTTCTTCCCTGGTTGTGTGTATGTCTAACGACTCTCTCGGTGGAGGATTAGCAGCTTTTCTTTTCCGAGAACTGCTCGTAGTCGGTTGTGGTAAATTTGGCGAGTCGTCTTCAGCCTTGATTGTAGCCCTGCTTCTCCGTTTTGCTGGTGCTTTCTTTTCAGACATGGCCGGACTCCGAGGCGTCTGAAAGGACTCAGACTTGTGGTGCAGAGTCGTACGGATGAGGCTGAACTGATATGGCGAGCGTCTTGGGATTTGGTTCTCAACTTGAATCGGCTGGCAGATGCGGCAATTTGCCAAGTCTCATGGAGCCGCCTATCGCCTGGAACAAATGTTGTTGTGAATCCCGCGCATGCTCCGTCCCCGCTCATAATGATTTTTTGCTTCCGTTGCTATGCTATGGCGTAGGTCAGTACTCAATTTTGATTGCCCGTCGCCCGAAGCTGATGTCAGTGTCTTCTTAGCATCTTCATCATCAACCGTGCTGTGCGGTGAAAAACAGGTACTACTTTGTCCATATGTTATTTTGGGCTGGGCATCTCACACAGGCATGCGGTGCTATCTCAGGTAGCGCCTATCTCTAGTTCAGCCGTACAAACTCCAGGATTATCATATCTAACCTGTCAAGAAGTTGTACGGTCGGTTGCGAGACAGAGCGAGGGTGCGCATCATACCGGGTTGACCTATAGCTAACTCTGGAGGATAGTCTCACAACGCTTCACTTCACGTTCAAGTTCTTGCTATATTCTCTCGGCTGTGGCCTACAATGTTTCATCAACTCTGTGTCTACCTTGGCCTCCCACAGGGAAGCTGTGCAGCCCACAAATAAGTGACATGCTATAACCAGGCCGGGTCTCTTGATTCCCTCCATCGATTTCTGGGGGAAACCCTTTCTGCTTCTTTTTTCATTTTCGTTCTTGAGCTCTGGAGCTCGGCGCCGGGGAGATGCTGTGCACCTTCGTTCGCTTTTTCAACTTCAACTTCATACTTCATACTTTGTATTGCATTTCCTTGTTTAATCTTCTTTCCTGGTCCTTGCACGGTGTTCAAGCGGCTCCCGTGCGTTTTTCCGTTGGCTCAGGCGAACGGAAAATTGGTGTATCTTCAAGGGCGTCTGGACTTGGCCCAGCTACCGTCGCTGGCCAAATTTATGGTATGCATTCTTTGAAATCATGGGACAAGGACGATCTTACTCTATCTGCAGTTTCCAACCAATCTGACGGCTTGCACAATATAGCCAGAGACTCAGGACTTAATGACCATAGCATCTCAGCCTCTGACGGTAAGTGCATATCATTCGTCCGTAGTTCTCATGAGTGTATGATAATTTCTACAGCAACAACGTCGGCGATGACATTCGCGAGCACAGGAGCTATGACAACTCCATCTTTTTCGTCGCCATCGACTTTGAGTTCGAGCACCAGCTTGTCATCTACATCTTCCGCGAGCACGCCCTGTACAAGCTCAAGTACAATGAGCACTACTTCGTCATGTACGCCGGTGGTGTCCTCAAGCTCCTCTCGGGTGGAGGCTGGGAAATCTTGTGCAGGGGGAACCGGTAGTCCTGCAGCATCGCCTGTCCCCGTGGAGACGTCTCCAGTGACGCCCCCTGCATCACCATCTTTACCCCCTGTTGTTCAGCCATCAGTGACAACAGCGGACACTAAACATCCCCTATCCTCTCCTATGCCCGAAGGGCCGTCACCATTGACGCTTTCTGCATCATCAGAAATACCTTCAGTTATCGCTCAATATTTAGCCCCTGCTGTCTCACCATCAGTGACCACAGTGGACAGTGATTGTCCTTCGTCCTCACCTACACTCGGAGGGCCTTCTCTGGTTACACCCCCTGCATCATCAGAAACACTGTCACTTACCTCTCCATCTTTACCCCCTGCTGTTCCAACATCAGTGACAACGGCAGAAATTAGTCCCTCAGTCTTACCTACACTCCAGCCTCCTGCATCATCAGAAACACCTATTGTTATTTTCCCTCCTCCTATTGTTACTTCCCTCCTACCTCCTGTTGCTAGTCTCCTCCCACCTCCTGTTGTTAGCCTCTCCTCCTCTCCCGTTGTTCCAGCAGCACCATCAATGACAACAATTTCACAAAGTGCTGCTAGCCCGGCGACTATGACACCACCGGCAGATCGTCCCACAACCACTGTGACTATGTCAGGTACACCCGTTACGCCAGAACCATCCCCCAAGACCACGTCCACCTCGTCAGCGCAGTCAAATTCGAGTTCACAACAAGCATCGTCACCGACATCGCCACCGTCGCCACAAAGCGACGCTGTGTCGACGTCCCAGCTCACAGAATCTTTAATTGCTATCATCACGGTACTTTCATTCCTTGGTACACTTTCGTTGACCCTGGGAGTCATTGTCTTCCTGCGCACCAGACGTCGTCGTATTGCCCAAACACAGCGCTTTGCA
This sequence comes from Auricularia polytricha, assembly GCA_003316125.1. Taxonomy (NCBI): domain Eukaryota; kingdom Fungi; phylum Basidiomycota; class Agaricomycetes; order Auriculariales; family Auriculariaceae; genus Auricularia; species Auricularia polytricha. Next base: position 34,371 of record QFEN01000174.1, read on the forward strand.
GAAGCACTTCACCGACCCTCGCCACCGAACTTGTCTTCAAGATTTTCTGTCTCAACCGCAGGATCAATGTCGCAATCCAGGCGCTTTACACTTTTTGCTTCGAGGCCACCTACAACAAGGAGTTTACTTCCTCGTCCCCTCAATCCGGATGATGGTGTGACGCCAGCAACCACACCTCTGGTGTATTCCCAGGGTCTCCCTGATGAAAGTGTTGAGACAGAGTAATAATGCCTCTGGATTAGTTGTGACGAGGGAAGGAACTTCACATTGATTCCTTATCGAGAGACATTGGTTGCTTACATTCCTCCTTATTGGCGTCTACAACACGTATTAATAATGAAGTTTAAAGAACAAATTATACTGAAGGTATCAAGTGCAAGGAAGGCGAAAGTACAGTGAGATCCTTCCGATGTGCGAACGTGGGTATATACAGGAAACGGGAATGCAATCGCAAGGGAAATCATTGCGTTATGGAAGCTTGTATTAGTGTAGATGTAGGTGGAAGGAAGAGAGAACGTTGCATTGAAAGTTGTCCCTCGAAAGCAAGTAAAAAGCAAACCAAGATGCAAGGCGAAAAACGACTTCACCAGAACTCTCTGACTCGCTCCAAAACCTCCACAACGACCGAGCTTTTATACATTAGAGCATGATCAGCACCTTTTACGACCTTGACGTGACAACGGTCTTCGCCCATCGCTTTTTCCATCCACCTCACTGCGTTTTCAGCAATCTTCTCGTCCCTATCTCCGTACCAGACTTGGACTTTATGAGGGAAGTCGCTATACGAGAAACCCCAAGGACGGTTGTCATGATTGAGGATCTGCAGAAGGTCGCTGTGCGTCCCCTTCGATGCTTCCGCGTGAGACGCAGCAATGAGTGCATTGCCGAGAGCAGCTTGATACGCAGTTGATGCAGTTTGGAGGTTCACGTGTGGAGAAGATAAAGAGCTCGCAGGGGGAGATGACGGAACGCTCGGTGGGCTTGATCTCGATACACTTGCGCTAGACGCACTGAAGGATATAGAGCGCCGGCCGGTTTGTCGAGGAAGAAGTTTGAGCGAGGGTTTATCAGAGGACAATTCAACGGATTTGGTCGGTTTGATAGGGGGTGGAGGGATTGGTGTAGGACTAGGTGAGGATCGAACCTTCGTGGCATCCCAATCAATTTCACCAAGACCTAAGCCCATGTCTAGCGATAATGGTTGAGGGAGCTGCGGACTTGGGACATCGACCTTCCTGGTTGTGTTGGGGGCGGAAGATGATTTACCCTTGAGGGAGCCCATGGATCTCAAAGACTTGAGCGTTTTCCCAACGGTTGAGGTGGGAGGAGACTCGATAGCAGGCGAAGGAGGCTGGGAAATTGCTTTGGACGGTTTAAGTCTGCCTAGAATTCCTCGAGAAGGCTTTCCTCTGCTCTGTTGTGTCATTGAACGTGCGCCAAGCGTGCTTTGGCTCCCAAAGCGACCATCGAAATCTCGCAGATCATCATAGTCACTGGACAGAACAGAACCTAAGCTCATCCGTCTCTTGGTATTATCCGATGGGTAAACATTGTTTCTGCCAGGGCTCTGAGGTCGCGAAGGAGCCTGGACTCCATTACCAGACGTCGACTTTCCATTCTGAAATTTGGGAGATAGTGGTGCAGTGTAACCAATTCCTCGGTAAGCGACAGTTGGCGGTTTTCCTAGCATCCACGCCTGAATCTTCCACTCCGCTGCCTGTGCAGTCTTCAGAATGCCATTTGGAACGTACTTGAGCCACCGGTATCCTCCTGTGCACCGGCTGAGTGAAAGAAGCACGATCAAAAGTTCCGCCAGCACTCACCGCTTTCGGAACCGCCTATCCATGGCGCTAGCAGACAAAGGTCACCCCGAATACGATTAGGAACACGGTTCGCAAAGGCCAAAGCGTAGGGTGCGCCAGCTGAGTGGGCAACGATGCTGCATTCATTTATTTTTAGCTGGTCAAGAACCTCCTCGACGGCTGCTGCCCATTCCATGATGCCTCTAGCAGATTTGGAATGAGGAGTCTCGGTACGGCCTAGACCCCATCTGTATATGGGTCAATCAAACCATTGTCGGTCAACAAACAGAAACTTACCTATCTATAGCGATCAGGCGAAGGCCAAGACAATCTGCCATTTCATCGTACAAACCCATGACGTGTCTTACACAGCCAAGACCAAGAAATACAACAAGAGGGAAACCATTTGGATCACCCATATCCGCAAGACTGACGGTCAGCGGGTGATCAAGTGAGGCATGAGGGAATCGTGTGAGCTTCAGTAAAGTCGTCAATCTAGCGGAGCGAAGATATTCTGCTATGGCTTGGGCCACGGAGGTAGGAGAAGTGGAGATGGGAATGGGGTCCAGTGAGTACTGCGAATCCCGTGTTGATGCAGTAGATGAATGGGAATGAACGTCCGAGGCTGCACCGCGAAGGCGTACGCTTGAGCTGTCCGACGTGTTCGAAGGCATGACGGCGAGTGGGGGAGCACGAGGCGATGCAAGTGGGGGCGCGGCATGTGTTTTCTTCTGGTTATGATACGTGCGGCGGACTTCATCTGCAATGCTATCAAGGGAGGATCTGCCCAACGGTTCAACTTCTGTATCAGGCGTGAGCAGCTCAGGCTCAGATTCTTCGTTCTCAACATCATTGCCATGGTCATCGGTGTGGATATTACTGGACCCATACTTTGAAGGCTCTCTAGAGCGGTTCTGAGCAGAAGCTGGAGCGTGGTTCCGAATGATTTCCGAAATAGAAGGAACCACAGTCCTCGTACGCTCTGGTGGCTGCACAAGAGCGACTGGAAGGTCATCAATGGAGTCATTGACTGGCGCCGAAGTGGTGACCTCATAGAGCCCCGAGTCAACTGTGATTGTGGATGAGGAACCCTTGCGTGAAGAACCGGGTCGCAGATGAGTGCGGCGAGGAGTGCGACGAGCGGGAGGCGATGGCCTTGGTTCATCTTCATCTTCGTCTGAAGGCACGATTTTCTCTTGTCGTCGACTTTTCCCTCTGCCAAGGAGTATACCAGGTGGAGGAGTGGGTAGAGGTGGTTGGTATAATGGGTGATGTCTTGTATTACCAAACCTTGAGCGACTAGAGGAGCTTTTCCCAAAGAAGTCTTCCATCGTGAAGCCATTCATTCCGTCCACCATTGCGTCCATGGCCTCCACCCCGGCAACCGGGGCTGAGACGACTACCGGGAAATGGCCAAGGGAGTAGTTCCTGATGGAAGATGAGTCTATCGGTGTTTGTGGGGGGGATTCTGCAAGACTAGAGGTCTCAACAGAGAGTCGGAGTGATGGAATGGGGGTCTCTTTCCACTTTGACTTGGTGGATGATGGGCCTGTGCGTGTCCGATGACGCGGGACCCTCGGAGTGATATCACCTCCCGACAAAAAGTCGGGCACCTCAAGAGCAAGATCCACAGTTGGGAACGCGTATGAAAGCTGTGTCACTTTCTCTTTCTCTTTGCCTTTGTCCTGATCAAACTTCCTGGAATGCTTCCGCGGAAGATCGTGAGCATGAAAAGTACGACCAGGACTCAATTGGGACCGAGAATGAATGTCGAAGTAGTCGGGCGAGATGTGAAGGGGAGCAGAGGAAGGATGTTTGGCGTCTGAGGAAATGGTGGACCTGTGGACGTCACGTCTGGACGACGAGAGGGCATTGAATTTCCGGAGAGGACGGTCAGTTCCCATACTAGTGTTTGAGTTCGACATCACGTAGGCAAAAAAAAAGAGCGATTTGAGCTTAAAGGCCCTGATGAATCTTACGCAAGTACTCCGAGTCCTCGCGGGGAACGTTCTAAAACGCTTCAAAGACCTGTTTTGTAGTGTCCAATGCTTTTATTGACCCAGCGTACCTCAAGCGTACCTCAAGCTCACCTCCTCTACCAACTCGTTTAATTTCGTTACCGCTAACGTTGTCGGCTGTAACGGTACCAACCACTGTGGCGCCAGTTCAACGTAGCAGAATAAAAGATCCCTGACCGGTCACTGAATGTCTGACGTTGTGTTAGTCTCTTTCCCAAGAAAACAACAAAAAGCTGGTACGAACTTGATGGAGAGTGTCTAGTAAGGTACTTTACTTTGGTCTAGTGCCTATTTTTGCTGGTCAACAACACCGCCACTGGCAGTGCTTCGGGTTCCTATTATCGCTTTATAGTCGTGGGGCAATATGGAGCATTGCAACTGAAACGCTTAATTTCAATGTTTACAATGACTTTAACGTTAACATTGTCACCCACAAATGTCGACTCGGACATCCTTCTCGGTGTGCGTGCTTCCAGCCTATACTAATAGAACTCTTCTATGTGAGTCACAGTGGTTACGAGACCGATCATTAGCATAGTCGCAACGCACTCCAGGCAAGCTCGCATCCAAAGGACCCTCTGCTGGCATAAGAACCATCATACAAGATGTAACT
>QFEN01000174.1:39010-52022 GCA_003316125.1 Auricularia polytricha
CCCGTCGTATTATACGTTCCAAGCGCCTATAGTCAAGAACCACCGGTTGTGTCATGTCTGGCCCGTAACTTCGTTCTCAACACCGTGAGCCGGGTTGTCTTTCAACAAGCGGATTCATCCGTCTACTAGTCCCTAGACTTTTTGAGGGTGCCGAACCAGCACTTTCCACCCCAACAGGCGCTACCTACTCTTGCAAATAATGGAACGTGTACGTGTACATAGCGCACATCTGGCGTTCATGTGTGCCTCTGGCCAGGTCCTAGCAGGTATTCATTAATACTTTACCATCTTATCACTTGACTGTGATAAGTGTGCTATCAGTGGTGACTGCAACCGTTGCACGACACGACGGACTGACAGGATGCATTTATTATTTGCACAGTGCCTGAGAATTTGACCATTTAATATCTACTTATCGAGTGGTTGGGCCCCCGGTCGTTATCATGTCGACTCCACATTACTTATAGAACGTGAGTGCTCTCGTAAACCTGACCCTTATTGCCCTCATTGAATGGCATCCCACCCGACGTATGAAGTGCATGGACAACACAATGTGGACGAGAAAGCGTCGATGTCCGCCGGGAAGCAAGATTCAGGAGGTTCTAGAGATGTTTTCGTTGAAGATGAAGTCCACCAGATTCAGTACAAGACACTCAGCTGGCAGGTGCGTCTATCCGAGATTGCACGCAGTAAAATATTGATCGACGTAGGCTGTCAGCCTCCTCATGATAGCAGAAATCGTTAGCAATGGTATCTTGTCTCTCCCAAGCGCACTGGCAGTTGTTGGTGAGCCCACTGTTCTGTGAATCCCACAACGGGCAGTGTCTTTACAAATCTTCAGGCATTGTGCCTGCTGTCATTCTGATTGTGTTTCTCGGTATTTTTGGCCTCTACACTGCGAAGTTGCTCATCGACTTCAAGTTGAATCATCCTAACGTGCATACCATGGGTAATAAATTCTGCCGTCAATGGATTTCGGACACCTGATATGCTTTAGGTGACGCTGGATACATTATGTTCGGACCTGCGGCTCGGGAGGTGCTTGCCTTTGGAACTGTTGCTTTCTCTGTGTGTGGTTCTGTACGTTATTAAGTCAACTCCAATATCTCACGACTAACTTATGCCAAATAGGGCTCTGAACTGCTTTCTAGCCAGCAGGCACTGTCAACACTTTCGAACCAGGGTATGTGTAGCATGTATCTGGTTATTATCACTGGCGCTGCCGCTTTCTTGATTTCACTACCGCGGACATTGGATCGCTTGGCATGGATGGGCCTTCTTAGTGCAGTGGTCATTACCTTGGCTGGTTTCGTTGCAATGGTTGGAGCAGGGGCGAACCCAGTTCCTGGACGGTCTCTGGCAATAACCGCCTCCAGCAACTTTTTCGATGCCTTCTTGGCTGTCACAAATCCTGTGGGTACCTTCTTATGTCTTCGAGTTTAGCGTTGCTCATCTGCTCAGTAGGTTTTTGCATATGCTGGTACCAAATTTTGTGATATTAATCAACGCCCCTGAATACTTTACTAGGACATTTCATGTATGACTGTGCATGGTATTTCTGCTGAAGCTGACCTCTCGTAGGTTCTTTATTCTGATATCTGAGATGCGTAGACCCCAGGACGCTATGAAGGTCAAAACGCTCCTGGTACTTGATATTGTAACTGAAGACGATTTTCAGGCAGCCTGGTGCCTGCAGGTTTTTGCCACAGTATTTTATGCTGTTTTCAGCATAGTCATGTATGTCTACATTGGGAACACGGTGCAGTCCCCGGCCCTCTTTTCCCTTCCTCCGGTATGGGCAAAGGCGACGTTTGGCATTGCTCTCGCAAATTTCCTGTTGTCAGTACAAAATGCCTTGCTGTTTGGTCTAGTCCTTACTGGATCGTTTTCGGGAAGCTCTTCCGGGCTATACACCCACACAGCTGCAAAGCTGGTGTTTATCCGCATATTTCGCCATTCAGAGCACGTGTATTCGCATACGTTACTCGGATGGACGGTCTGGACTCTCCTGTGTTTTGCAGGCGTAGTTATCGCCGCAATTCTCGCCATCGCAGTTCCGATATTCTCATACCTAATCGGCATTGCGGCAGCCCTCTTTGCCGCATGGTACACGTACGGGCTAGCCGGATTTTTCTGGTTGTATGACGTATACCATCTCAAGGGTGGCGTGGACGGGATGAAACGACGACCAATCGGTACCACAATAGCAGTGCTGACTATTGTTTCTGGCGCTTTCATCTGTGTTGCGGGGACTTATGTATCGATAAAGGTCAGTGTTCGCGTCTTCGCATCCGACAAGTACTCGTCTCAGTGATCACTAATAGCTCATCGTCGGAGCATATGCCAATGGTCAAGTTGGGAGACCCTTCGTTTGCTAGGGGGGAATTACATTGTGGGGTAATGTGTAGTGCGTACAAACTGTAATATAAGACCTTTCTTCCAAGGACAGTCAGATTATAGGTGTGGGCCTGACAATCTAATTAGTGATGTGACCAGGACCACTACATGCCCCAATTTGCAAATGCGCTCGTTGCCGAACTTGAATCTGCACTCACACCAGTGACATCACAACCGTCGCTGTAATGTTAGGCGGCCAACGTTGAGGAAATGATCTTTGGGATCGAGGTTGGGTTAAGGAAGCAATGTGTCCTGAAGCTTGAAGGCCTGTAGGTACCTTGTAAGCTTCCAGTGACGACGAAAGCACTTTGGAACGTTGGACTCGTCTGGACGACGGGAGGGCCGAGGCTATGTATCATGTGTAACTTCGGATCTGTTTCGGATACTTGTATACGTGTGTGCGATGGTAATTGAAACACGCGTGTTATCATACATAGCCTAATGGATGAACGCAGCTTTGAAAGCATGCCTGGACAGTTGACTGTTCCCGACTGCGACTGCCCACGCCCTCCATTCTCTTCCGCTATGACTGTCGTTGCTCGACAGCACGAGCTCCCCATATTTGCACGTCCTCCAAGGACGTGGTCCCAGACACTCAATGGCTTCTTCTTCTTCATGCTGTTTATTCCAGGATGTCTCATGGTCCACGCCTTTCAACTTTTGTTTCTACTGCCCTTGAAGCTTTTCTTTTCAAGTCCACAGGCCTGGAAGCTATATGACGAGGGGATACGGTATACGAAAGGCGCATTTGCGACACTTATGAGTGAGTAACTATTTATGATGCCGACGATCCACTCCATGACGACCGTTATGTCCTGCTAGATTTGATGAACCAATGGTTCGCCCCGACACGGCTTTCTGTCACATTCGAACGGGAAGGACAAGGGAAATTCACAGAGGAAGAGATTAAACATATCGTTGAACGTGATGCGTCTGGCAGGGTAGTGGCATTACGTCTACCGTCTAAAAGTGTTGTTATCGCAAACCATCAGGTGCGTGATCACCCTGATCGTGTAGCGTGTGCTGATTTGCTTTCAGGTCTACTCTGACTGGTGGTATGTCTGGTGCCTCACCTACTTTATGGGAACACACAAAGATGTCTTCATTGTACTGAAGAACAGCTTGAAATGGGTCCCTCTCATTGGACCAGTACGTGGCTTCCGTGAACCTGGAGCTTTTCGCTAAATCACAACAAAGGCAATGCAGATATATAGATTCATCTTTCTTGCGCGTTCATGGGCCTCTGATAGAATACAGTTATCATCGAAACTCGCAAAACTTGGCCGACAAGCAGAACAGGAAGACAAGCCATTTACCTTTATCCTCTTTCCAGAGGGTACTCTTGTGAGTAAAGATACACGCCCTATCAGCAGGAAATACGCGGAAAAGCTAGGTGTCGTGCGTTTATACGACCATTCTGAGTGAAGCCGATGATGACCATATTTTCTATAGCCTGATCCACTGAATATCCTGCTGCCTCGGTCGACAGGGCTTCATTATAGTCTTCGCTCACTTGCGCCGCGTATGCCATCTTTGAAATTGATCGATATTACGATGATATATCCAGGTACGTTCATGGATGCCGCAATATTCTGCTAAGCATCATTACATTCTGCTGTTAGGCATACCGCCAAAGGGATATGGACAATCTTTCTACACGCTCCGCTCAATATTTTGCGACCGCATCCCTCCACCTATAGTGCATATGCATCTAAGGATATTTGACGTCGCAAAGGATGTTCCCATAGGAGACATCTCCAGGATGAACCCTGCAGTGACTCCCAACGAATCTAATCATGAGCCTCTTGAAGTAGATTTCCCAGATCAGGAGAAGGCTGCCTTTGATGAATGGCTTAGAAAGTTGTGGATGGATAAGGATGAATTTATCACGACGTTCCATCACTCTGGTCATCACGGTGCTATTGAAATCCCACTGGAACTACGGAGTAAGCGGGAGATACCAGATGCTTTCTGTTGTCTTGCTCCCGCGGCAGTAGGTATATTGTGGTCGAGGTTAGCGCAGGCTCTTTTGTGACGGTTGTTGTGTCGTATGTTGTAATTATGGATGCCCTCGGAGTCTTTCATGTAATTGTATATTCTGCTGAATAATGATGTAAACAATTAGGCGTACGGGGTCGAGTGGTGAGTATGTTTATGATTGTAGTTGCTGCGAGCGTTGTCCCTCTATGGTCTTAATGATGAATAAACTGGTATCCATGAAGCGGTCCACGCAGTTCAAGAGACAGCTCTCCTCCCCACGAGAGAAGCGAGAGCCTGGAGTGCCGGTGACACATCTGGATGAAATAATTTGACAATGAAGCTTGATGGATGTGCAAGAGGGAGACTCACTTGTCCCAACACATGCTTGTGAGGGTATGCACGGTGGAGTTTATGCGAGCTTGGGCTTGTTCTCGTTCGAAGAACGTAGCAAGCTCTTTCTGCGAGGACTGTCTAAGAAGAAATGGGATAGCCTTGAGTGTGCACACGTACTTGTGTAGCCTCGTCGAACTTAACGTTGTCCATGGTCGTACGAAATGAAGAAGAAAAAGTAAGATTAAATTTGGAAGTAGTTTCTCACATTTGGTTCCGCGAAGGTGCAATTGATCGATCGGCAAAACCAATGAATTCAATGTTCTGTTCGTTCCACTGCTAAGTAGCGCTCGCTGGCCAGCTGGAGGATATAAGTTCATCGCAACCGTTCAGGCCAAGGCGATAGTAGCGTTTGATCAGTACTGCACAGTCAGGACAGGCGCTCATCGTTGCATAGGTTGACCCCGTGGCACTACACGTGAGATTCTGTCAATTAAGCATACCTGCAATACAAAATGGTCATCGTAGTTTCTTGCCTCATGTTCCCTTTCATAAGTACTAGCCCATCCATTCTCTCCTCTTCATGGCTTCAACTTCCGACTACCATCTCCAGCCCGTCGCCAACTGGTCGAACGAACCTACTCCTCTGTACGTTTCCATCTACTCTGCCATGCACCCAAGTACTGACGTAGCTCATCGTTCAAATCTTCTTGACGTCCTCTCCATTCTCAGCGTGGGATACCTAAGTCGTAAAGCTCTTCCCATAAAGCGCAACGACGCAGAACCTCTCACTCGAGAGGACGTTCAGTTCGATCTCCTTTACCATATATTTAATGACAGACACAAAGTTTTCACCCCCCAAGCCCCAAGCGAGGACTCCAAGGTCCACTTCTGCGATCTCTATGTCAATGCATTGTACATGTCGCACAAGTGCTCTAAAGTCCTCAAAGACAAGATGGCCGAAACACCTGCCTTTGCCGTTGAGCTTGCTAAAATTTCTCTCCTGACAAATGTAGGGCGCATTAATACCACCATGGCATGTAAGTTTACATCGCGCTTCGTTCCTTAAATGTGCTCACAATGAAGGTAGTCTTTCCAGAAATGAAGACAGCTTTACGCACTTATCATCCAGTACCCTCCCTTCAAAAGACTGATGGTAATGCCCAGGATGCTCCGCGGATCAAGAACTGTCTCAAGGCTGCTTTACTACCATCTGAGCTCAAGAATATGCCTCCGTCTACTCCGGAAGAAATATTGCAGAAGAGCGTACGCGAATTCATCACCATGGTTCCTCGTGCAGCAGCTCATCTCCATACCGCCAGAGGGCTCGTCAACTTCCATCTACAAGTATTGTGAATCTAATATTTGTTCTCGCAAACCACGCGGCCGTAAGGTTTCTATTCGAGTTTAATCTCTTCTTACTGACTGCTCATCAGCCGCTTGCAAGTACTCACTTCGATCCGCCTGTCAACTTCCTGGATCTTTTTTTGCCCATCAACATAGCTTCAGCTGACCGCGCGCGTGCGTTTCTATGGCTCATATTTCATTATTTGGAGGGCCCTGATCAACCAAATCCGTACGATGACGACTACTCCCGCCAACATCCCAGCAAGGTTCCTTGGCTGCACCGTCTTACGGATGAAGAGATGGCACAAGAAAATGTGGACACACCCGATGAAATCGAATGGGGCAGGGCGATGGCAGCACAAAGAAACCTCTTCCTGCAAAAACTCGTCCACTCTATCGAAAAAGAGAAAAAGGGCAAGGCCGCAGCGTCTGCACCTGCCTCTAAATGTGCAACTATTTGTCAATCCCTGATTTAGTCATCTGTTAACCATTTGTTCAGCGATTGAGCCTTCTTCTGGTCGTTCAAGACCCTTCAGGTCACAGCAAGAAGGTACCAGGGACAAACCTTACATCCATTATCTTCCCCCCGACCGCGCACCGCAGATTACCCATTCTGGTGTGTCCTTCCTTCTTTGTGCTTCTGGGTACTTCGTTCTCATATCCCTTCAGTTAGCGACGACCAAAGACTTAGCTACAGTAGCACTCGTGGACCTCACAGAAATATGCTGCAACGTGGGTTTCGAATAGTATTACATGTACACTGATGTGAATGGGCATCACCAGATGCATGGCAGGTCGTCACTTCTACCGATCCCCTGGCAGACTCGGATGAAGAATTGCATGACGAACATGTTAGACTGGACTACAGTGAGCGACACTTGGTCATCAGCCATGGACCCGATATACTGACGTGTTGCTTAGGCCGACGTGTAGACGTCATTGCTCGATTGCGTGGGCAGCCCCCGTCTCCGCCTCCAGATTTACTGCCACCGAGCAGCAGCACTGGTTCATACCCACCATCCAGTCTCTCTGATACGCGTGAACACCGGTGGCGAATGGTGGAATCGTGGAAATAGTTCGCAGTCAGATCCCATGGACACAAGGAGGCAATCGAGTACCAACAGTCCTTGTATGCATCCCCATAGGGGAACGCTCCCTCTGAAAAGTTGTATTCGTGCTAGTAAGAACTACTAATAACAACACGTAAATGATTGTGTGTGAGCGTGGGCAGTAGTGTCAGATGAGTGCACGTGTATCAGGCGGGTTCGCAATCGCGCAACGCGGTGCGGCAAGAAGTAAAAGAAGCAGCGGATTTGTGTCCAAGCGGTAACGCAACTCTGTGTCATCAAGACGTATGCGGCGGTGTATCTGTACTAAAGAGGAGACTAGGTCCAAGAAGCTGTCCATGGAAGTAACTGCACGGCAGTATCACGATAAAGTCCAAGTGTTCAGAAACTCCCAGGCAATGTCAAGTTTGGATGCTCGAAGCCAGAGCGATTCCTTAATTGCATCTCCGCTGGAGCGCTGTGTCTCTTTGACCTAATGTGATTGTCTGCAAAACCTGGGGGAGGAGGGGATGTGCGACGTTTGATGGTGGTCATCATTTCACGAGCAGTGTTGGCTCGGCCAAGGGCATGCATATTGTATTCAGTGATCACGGACCTCGCATTGCTGCGAGGATGGGGGCTGGTTATCTCGATGCTCGGGCAACAAGGAGAACTGGGCATTGCGCTTAGCCGCATACGGGAAAGAGAGTCACTGCTCTGACGGCGCCTTATAGGCATATGCAGTCTGCCGATGTTGATATCGGATTTCGTATCCGAGACAGACCGTGTGGTCGATGGGTTCTTGTTGCTCCTTAGGAACATGGGTAGACGGGGTGTTGTGAAGATATGATCATTGGCCATCGATGGGGGAGGATGAAGTGGTCCAACGTGGGCGATGATCTCTTCCAGCGATGGAAGTGTGCGTCTACCCAACTTCATGTCTGTCTTGAGCTTGCTGATGGGTTGACGACGATCCGCCTGTTCGAACCAGGTGCAGCACCTGGCGAAGTCTTCTCCAATCAAACCATCATATGAGTAGGACAATGCCAGTGGTGACTCGAGGCCAAGTGACGGGAGTGTGCAGTTATTAACGGCAGGAAACTCGACAGGGGTTTTGGGAGTTGAAGACGGAGGTTCCTGAATTCTTGATAGGAAGAATGCACGACGCTCGACTAAAAATAAGCGCATAGCGGAATGAGATCATAATTCATGAGACCGATCCATTTGACTCACGTTGCTTATTTCTCTGGTTCTTAATAGCAAGTTCCTTGCGCAGATCCAGGACCTTTCTGGAACCGAACGCAGCTCTCTTGTCACGCGACACTTTGAGAAGTTGATCAAACTGATCACCATGAAGCCCTCTGGGAGGGGGACAGTCTGCAGGACGAAGAGGAGACGAGTGCCTGGGAGATATGGCTGGAAAGTAGCATTGAGAACTCAACAACCTCGGGCGATACCCGCTATCATCTTGGTCTGAATCTGCGGAGAGAAACGGAGAGTACGGCTCTGGATATACCTTGACTGGCGAAGCAGGTGAGATGCGTATGTGAGGAATGGAAGTACCGATGGCAGATAACATGTTTTGGGTTGGCGACCGGCGCTAGCTGTAAAAAGAATGAATGAATGAAAAGAATGAAAGCCTGTCAGGTGGATGTGGATGAAATAAAAAGGAGCAGGAAAGGTGGCAAACACGAGGAGTTTCACCGGTACCACGCTCCAGTCCGCACAGCGGCTATTAGTACATAAAATGAAGTTTGGAAGAACACTGTAGCTTGCTCTTGGAGACACCTAGTATACTTTTGGTTCATCCCATTATCCAAATTTCACTTGGTTCGGTTGTATGGTACTAGCGAGTCGACAACGCTGTATCCTGCCAACAGATATAGCACTACTTTTCCATGCCAGCTGGCTTAATTCCCAACGCCAAGCACTTCTTTGAGCAGTAACCGATGATCCTCATGGTTTTTACCTTGTTAAGTACAAGGTCTGGTATCTTCTACTGGTGAGCTAGGTCATGTTTCATCAGCCTGAACCTCAATTTTCAACGCAACCGATCACAGGCCTTCCGCCTCAATTGCCTCTCTTTGCTTCTCGTTGAACAACTTCTCCGCGTCAGTCCAGACCTTCGCAGTCCTCCGTCGGGGAAGCTCCAAGAGTGATGGTAACAAATCATCACTAAACTGTTCAGAAGCCTCACGGGGCAACAGCGTTGGTAGGTGATCAATGGAGATCACCGACAGCAATGGTAAATCATGTCTGGTACGCAAGTCAAGACATTAGTTAGTTCAGGAAACGTGCCCGAGATACGCACCTGAGATCAACAGGAACAGTTGGTTCGGAGAAGGTTGTGTTTATACTGTAGATTGGGATGGGGTTAAATGGGTTTGTTGTGTCGCAACTGACATCCACAACTACCGACAGCCGTCGATCTTGCCCGGCAGCGGTAATTTGGCCATTGGCCAAGAAAGGCGGGATCAAAGACGACAGGTAGATGCAATTTACGAAGATATCCACGTCGAGGATTTCCTGGAATGGGCCACCTTTGGCAGTCTCAGCCATATCCCACTTTACTATGTCATCTCTACGAAGGTTGTGTCAAGACATATAATGCCTAGCTTCGCGCAATGACTTACTCAGCCAGACCGATCTTGCGGAAGAGATCCACAGCTCCGCGTCCGCATCGTCCGAGGGCACCGATTACAAGAGCTTTGACGCCATTGGCGCTGCCGCCGAGTGCGTTCTTGACACCTTCAATCATAGCGGTCTCATTCTCATAAGGGTCCAAACGACCCAACTTCTTTCCTGATCGTTGTGCAGCCAAAGCAAGTGCACCAGCGGCTGCACCAGCAAAGCCAGCATGATATCCGAAAGCGGCAACACGCCGACCCGTAACATCGGCGAGGAACTCCAGATCATAGAGCGTACCTCCTCCCTTGTAGAAGCGAGCCAGTACGGATGACCATCCTGCTTGACGCTTGTAACAGTGTGCAAACTGAATGTGTGTATGGGGCAGGGGATCTTGAGATGCTGGGAGCTCCTTCAATCCGATGATAGGGATATCTGTAGGGGCCGTGGGCCATGAGTTGTTATCTACCAGCGTACACCCAACACTGTGACGCCTGTTCAGCGAACGACAACGGCTGTATTATTTGCACATACGCCTCAAACTCAGCGTCATCGAAAATCCGTTGTTCATCGCGTTCGACACTGATTTGGAAGCCAGCATCAATCAGCTTCTTCGCTGTGGTAGGTGTGAGGGCTGAGCGACGCTCAAACTCTTTTTTTTCGCAGCGAAGCCAGAGGCGTTGGGTAGACATGGTTGCTGAGATTTGCACTTTGGTTTGTTCGGAATCGGATGAATATGTGATAACTAGTTGCGCCTAGTCAAAGGGAGTCAAAGTGACTCAAGATCGGAGTCAAATTTAGAAGTTTAATTTTAAAGATAAGATGAAGATTTTGCGCGACACTGACGAAGACTTACA
The DNA here is from genome assembly GCA_003316125.1 of Auricularia polytricha. Taxonomy (NCBI): domain Eukaryota; kingdom Fungi; phylum Basidiomycota; class Agaricomycetes; order Auriculariales; family Auriculariaceae; genus Auricularia; species Auricularia polytricha. Next base: position 49,593 of record QFEN01000174.1, read on the forward strand.
TAAGCCAGAAGCGGGAATTGCTATTGAAAACGGCGAGGGAGAGATTTATGGCAGCAGACTTTGCACCTTCCGGTTCTTCAGCCGAGCACTCTGGGTCAGCGACAGAGTGAGTCTAGATTATAAATGCATACTCAGCATAATGCACATATAGAAGTTTCCGCTAGTCTCAGACACGTTGCAAACGCGTAGAGTACACAAAACTAAGTATGCACTACATAGACCGATGATTTAAGGTTTCAGCCACACGTATGTAGTAAACGGAAAATGCCGGATCACGTGTCGAGCTCGTTCAGCGCCAACTAAGTCCAACTGGGCCACGTTAAATCAGGTGAGGGTATGTATATGATCATCATGACATCGAGCTCGTCACCTATCAGCAGTCCTTCAGGCCTCAGGGCACAGAACTATAAAGAAAAGATATGCGCACACGCCTTTTGGCAACTTACGTGACGTCGAATCTATTGACAGCTCAAAAACACGATTGCAGCTAGAGGAATCAGCCAAGCGCAGACCCAATATTATATGAAACACCTGTCTTACACCTGAGGTATGTCTCAACAATCTTGTCCAAGGATTCTGTGGCTCCATCGCCTCCGCGCTGATACCTGGTTTCACCGCCTTCATTATTTCACCAGCTGCGTGCGAAGCGACTGTGTATTGCATTAGCTTCGCACACACACGATGTAAAATGCCAATGGAAACGGTGCGCCCTGACCCGCAATATCTGCCAATAGGTGATATCAGGATAGCTTGAATCAACTTCAGCTGCTACATACTTAAATACAGATCGTACACGACACACTGTAGTTTTTCCAAGAAACTGGGACCAAATTTTTTGAACATACTCTCAGCATTGAAGCATTCCGAAATTCAAGAGCCCCCGTTGCAATGTGTTCTCTACGTCTGAGTCAGAATTGTCCATACATCTTTGCTGCAGCCTCCAACTTTCCCCCCTCGAACTTTTTGTGCCGTTCGACAACCCTCCCCGCCGGAACGTAGGGGTCGCCTCGAACAAGGCCCTCCATCGTCTCTTTCGTGTATTCTTCAAGTGTAAGCCAGTAACGAGTTAGTCCTTCTGTTGAGCCTTCGACTAACACGCAGGTCAAGAAACAGTAGAGATGAAAAGCTGGAAGGGAACTCACAGTCGTGCAACTCCGACTCGACGAGTCTTCGCAGCAATGAGATCGATAACAAGGAAACAAACAGTGTCACTCACGGAGGAATAATCTCGACCACGTGAACATTCTTCTCCTTGAGCTGAACAGCGAGTGAGATACTCAAGCTGTGGATGGCAGCTTTCGTCGCGCAGTAGTCAGGGACCCCAGCGGCGGGAACAATGGACAACCCTGAGGAAACTGTGTACAGGAAAGTTGGACGGCCTTGCTCCTGCACGGGGGTCAGAGGAATGAATGAAAGGAAATAAAAATGTTCATACTCCAAGCTTGATCAGGTGAGGGAGGAAGAAGGTTATCATCCTGACGATTGATGTGTAATTAGTGGCGAGTTCACACTCGAGAGCTGACCGAAACACAATGAGTAGTCATAGGTGCCCAGTAGGAGAGACCTACAGTCGAGATCAATGGTTTCCGGCCTAGTGAAGTCGAAGCCACGTTGAATGCCGCTAGAGAATAAGACAGCATCAAGCTGCACAACTGGTCAACGCTAGTTTGTGGGGGTAGTTCCAGGGACACGTACGTCTGGGTAAGTGTAGACGATCTCCTCAATAGAAGACTTGAGAGCGTTGCGCTCTGAAAGAACGTCAAGAGTAACACTCTTGAGTCGTCCTGTGGCACGATGGGAAGCAACCAGTTCGTCGAGCCTTTCCTTGCGGCGACCGCAGACGATGACGGTTGGCTTAGATGGGAGATCCAAGATGGCAAGGGCAAGGGCGCGGCCTATCCCTCCAGTGGATCCAATGACGAGGACACACTTACAATCGCTGATGTTAGGCATGATGGAAGAGTGAGTTTGTTGTTGTAGCTGGGGAGAGGGGGATGAAGGCGCTGACCTTAATAGTACTATAGTACCTATGCGATCAGTATCTGTTGTCATCATAGCCACTCTTCATGATCAGCAACTTCAACTGTCTGTAACAAGCAATGACACATTGATACGATGGATCGGATCTGTATTGCCACCTTGAACACGTACGCATCATGGGTGCTTGGTTCTTGATTGCTCTCGAGTGTAATGTATGCATAGGCTGCCACTTAGCGCCTAGACTCATGACCAGTCCGTCGCGCCCTGTTGCAGTGCGATGCTTATATAAGCTTATCCGCAAGGAAGACTGGTGATAGATGCGGTTATTATCAGAATGAAAATCGTCGCAATTATCGCAGGTACAGTACCTGGTAATGAAGGTCAATTTGACACTTCCGAGTCAAAGGCTGAAAATAAAAAATCCGTTTTGATTGTATCATAGAGTGATTA